>JAKUCM010001254.1:0-123858 GCA_023374145.1 Lepidium sativum | reverse complement strand
CTTTTATTTATTGAGTTTACACCATTTTTTCATATTTATTTAATTACAATAACCACCATTCGATTTTCTTAGCTTGATTATGGTTTTAAAGATTGATAGTGTAATCACTTGGTTCTCGTGGATTCGATCCCTAAGTAATATTTTGTTTTGTTGTGCACTTGCAGTAGACTACTAGAGTTAAAACTATGTCTATCATAAACCAAAATTAGACCCAAAATAGTTTTGTTTCTAAATCGATTCGCTTCATAATGGTTCACTCTAACCAAAATTAATTAAACAGCAAAATAAATGTGATTACATGTAACCAAATACCTGGAAAATGGATCAAAAATAATCAATTGGTTCAGTTCTGAACGATTTATTTGTAACCAAAAGTAAACAAACACCATAAAATATATGTTATGAATGGTTATTCTATAGTTACTTTCGTTTATTGGGTTTTATCGAACCTAAATGAAAATTGTATGTTCTGATATTCTAGAACCATTCATTTAGTTGAAAAGAACTGAAACAAAATCAAATTCTCGTTTTCAGTTTAGTGTTTTGATTTGGGTTTTATATCCATGGTTACTAGCTATATTAGAGCTATCAAGCATAAAATATTGCATGGTACTATGACGGATGAGATTGATGCTCTTGAAACTCTTCCAGCAGTCACTGTTTTGATTCTCAAATGGCATATTTGTCCAGAATTCCCAAAGAGTTTCATAATCAAATTCCGCAACTTTATCAACAGATTCCATTAACCCAGCATCTCTCACAATTTTTTCCAACATAAGTTCATCTTTTCAGACCGATGGGTCTTTAGGATAATCCGCGTTTTTCTCTGTTTTGCTCACGCACCGAGTCTTTCGTGGACCAGGAGTGGTTGTCGAAGTGCTCCGTCTTTTGCGCTGACCAGATTTGAGGGTTGTCTTGCAGTCGGTGATTTCTACCTCGGATTATGTATCTTGAGTCGGAGCCATATCACCAAGATCTCCAGATTTGAGGGTTTCCGTGCAGCCGGTGATTTCTACCTCAGATTATATATCTTGAGCCGGAGCCATATCACCAAGGTCTCCCATTAGATTGTCCCACTCCAGTGGTCTCTGTGGTGAATGTTGCGACACTTCCTTGTTCGCGAAAGGTTTTAATTCTTCGATTGGAGGTTTGAGAGAGTCTGCAGTTGGTTGAATCACCAGTGGTCTTTAGATGACCAAGCGACGCTCTGCGTTTGACACATACTTGATCATGGTCTCGAGACTGTAACCCTTGCACTCCATTTTTGACGGGTTTTGTTTTTCTTTTTTTTTCTTTTCGAGAGGAATACTTAGTCCCGTGATGATATCATACAATAAAGCCTTATTGCAATTAGTCTTACGACTGATTGATTTGACACAAGTTCTTTGAATGCCTCTCGATTTGCGTAACCTATCTAGCACAAGTTCTTTGCATGCCTCTCAATTTGTGTGACCTACTTCAATGAACCTGCAAAGGCCCAATACATAGATACTTGCCTAATTTTTTAAAATTGGCTCATTAGTGGCGTGTTAGTGAACTCAATAAGATTCCCAATCAAACAATTAATCCGCTGTCAAAGTAATACGACCTTGTAAGTGACCCAGATTAACAATCAATCTTGTGAACATTACCTAATCAAGACAATTTTCATCAAATATCCACCTTAACCTTATCGAGTAGTTGTTTACTGACCTTTCACAACAACCATACCTCTGTGAAATACAGCGTGCACATTGACATTCTATTCACACAGCCAGGTCTGAGACACAGCAACTAGTCTTTCACATTGTCATGCCTTTATCAACATAGGTGTACCTGTAATCTGTGAATTTATCCTTTGATTTAGGCAGCTTGAATTTCCTTTGGAGAGACTCTTACTTCCAGAATTCATTCCCTTTTTTATATTATATACCACATAATCCTTTATATGCTGAGTATCACTTGACTTCTCAACTCTTGCATATCAGCTCTCCTCAGCTCTTTGATCTCCCTCATCATAGTCTTAAATTACAGCTTAAGGTACTCCTTATATGATGGCATGAAAAGCAGTTGTTTTCTACTTTAATCAATCACACATTATGTCCATTTCTTTTGTTCAGATGCACGCTGCACTCCTTCAGAATCAGGTTCCTGCTTTAAATCATTTTTCATCCTCGACCAACACGTTATTGTTCACATATCCCAATAGCAGTTCTTAATTCAACAAAGTGATTAAAAGAAAGTGGTTTAGTGAATAAATCAGCCAATTGATTTTATTTGTTCACATGATTGATTATTAATAGTTTTTCCTCAACAAGTTCACGTATAAAATGATGCCTCGTATCTATATGTTTTGTCTGTGAATGTTGAACATGATTCTTAGCAATATATATAGCACTTTGATTATCAAAGAACACAAGTAAAGAGTCAGATTTAATACCATAATCAGCAGACATATGTTTCATCCATAGCAGTTGTGTACATCAGCTGCCCATTGCAATGTATTCTGCTTCGGCCGTTGAAAGTGACACACAGTTTTGTTTCTTGCTCAACCAAGTAATTAGATTATTCCCCATGAAGAAACAACCACCACATGTACTTTTTCGATCATCTAATGACCCAGCCCAATCAGCATCACAGTATCCCGTCAACTCACATGTAGTGTCACATGTGTACTGAATTCCCAAACTCTCAGTCCCAATCACATACTTCAAAAATCGCTTAGCTGCTTGTAAGTGACTTTCCTTAGGATTAGCTTGATATCGAGCACATACTCCCACTGAAAAACTAATATCAGGTCTGCTCGCAGTTATGTACAACAACCCCCCAATTAGACTCGTGTAAGTTGTTGCATCTACAGGTTTACCACCGCCGTCTCTAGACAGTTTCTCGCTGATTCCCATTGGAACTTTTGGAGCCTTGCTGGTTTGCATCCCAAACCGTTGTATCAGATTCTTGGTGTAGGTGCTTTGATTCACAAAGATTCTACCCACAGTCTGCTTTACTTGAAGGCCGAGGAAATACATAAGTTCTCCATTCATGCTCATTTCAAATTAGTCATGACATCAACAAACTTTTTCACCATCACTTGACTTGTTGATCCGAAGACGATATCATCCAGGTAAATCTGAACAACGATGAAGCCCTCCTGATTGTTTAGAGTAAACAATTTTTATCTACACTTCCCCTCTCATATCAATTATCAATTAAGAGTCTTGCCAATCCATATCATGCTCTTGGTGCTTGCTGCAAGCCATACAATGTTTTGTTCAGCTTGTGCACATAATCAGGGTGATGTGGATCTTCGAATCCTTTGGGCTGCTCCATGTACACTTCTTCTTCTAAATAACCATTGAGGAAGGCACTCTTGACGTCTATTTGATACAACTTGAATTTTGTATTGCATGTCATACCAAACAGTAGTCTGATGGACTCTAATCGAGCTACAGGGGCAAATGTCTCATCAAAGTCAACACCTTCAACTTGGGAATTTCCTTGAGCATCCAGCCGTGACTTGTTTCTGACTACCTTTCCTTCCTTGTCATTCTTGTTCTTGAATATCCACTTTGTTCCAACAACATTGACATTCTTTGGACGTGACACAACTTCCTAAACATTCAATCTATTGAAATTTCCAAGTTCTTCTTGCATAGACGCAATCCAGAACTCATCTAGCAAAGCCTCCTTGTATGTTTTAGGTTCAATGTTACAGACATAACACACCTGCTCGATGTTCTCACTTTTCTCTATCATGGATGCTAATAACACTGTGTTGCCCACCAGTTCTTTGAAATTAATATGTCGTCCTCTAGTGATTCTCTCCCCCTGAATCGCACCTATTACATCTGAAGATGAGTGATTCCGATGAACTTGAGGTAACGACACACACAACTGAACATGGTCATACACTTTAGAGTCTCCTGAAGCTTGTGCATCATTATCCGTATTTAATTGTTCAACCATCAGTCTCATTGTAGAGGCATCATCGAAGACCACATTAACTGTCTCTTGAACTGTTAAGGAGCTCCGATTGTAAACTCGATACGCTGCTCACCAGAATATCCAAGAAACATCCCTTCATGACTTTGTGAGTCGAACTTACCCAACTGATCCTTATCAATCAAAATATAGCAAACATAGCCAAATACATGAAAGTAATGCACTGTTGGTGTTTTGCCTTTCCACAACTCATAGGACGTCTTGGAGGTGTCTTTACGTATATACACACGACTGATTATGTAGCATGCTATGTTGATTGCTTCAGCCCAGAATTGTATATGAGCTTTACTTCCGCACATCATTGCTCTAGCCATTTCCTGTAATGTCCTGTTTTTTCTTTCAACTACACCATTCTGTTGAGGAGTCTTGGGAGCTGAGAATTGATGAGAAATCCCATGTTTTGTGCAGAACTTCTTAAACAGCTCATTTGCAAATTCTCCACCATGATCACTGTGAATTGATTGAATACCCTTCTTCTCAGTCTTAAGTTGCAATGCCAAGATTTTGAAACTCTCTAATGTTTCACTCTTGTCACGAAGAAAACGTACCCAAGTAAAGCGACTGTAGTCATCAACCATGACTAGAATGTGTCGTTTCCAAGCTATGCTTTATACTTGGATGGAACCCATCAGATCCATGCGCACTAATTCCAGCAGAACTTTGTATCTTACATCAGGAACAGACTTGTGCTGAGTCTTGACTTGTTTTCCCATACGACAGGGTCCACACACAAAGGATTGATCTCCTTCAATCTTTGGTATTCCTCGAACAATTTCCTGATTAGCCAACTTGGTCATAGTTCGAAAATTCATGTGACCCAGTCGTTGATGCCACATCTGAACCTCATTATCACTTTTAGCTGACAAACATTTAGTTCCAGGAACCCACATGTAACAATCATTTCCTGATCAAATGATCGAACACCCTCCAGCTGTACATTCCCATTACTGTCAAATGCACGACAATCTGTCCTCGTGAACAATACTTGAAGACCTGTATCACACATCTGACATATACTGATCAGATTTGCTTTTAGGCCATCAACCAAATACACATCTTGAAGTTTAGGCTCAGAGTTGCTACCGGTACTTCTCTTTCCTTGGATTTTGCCTTTAGGACCATCTCCAAAGGTAACCTTGCCACCTGTAATTTCTTCAAGCCCTTGGAGACATTTCTGTTCTCCAATCATGTGTCGTGAACAACCACTATTGAAGTACCAATCAATGTTTCCATTATGTGACTTGTCTCGCCAAGCTGTGAATGCAACGTTACAAAATAAATCCAGTTTTCTGACCCAAATCTGATTCCTATTGTTTTCATTAACAACAACCTTCTGATGTCTACAGAGACGTTGGACCTTGGCGTGAAAGTAATAACACTGATACTTCATGTGACCAAGCCTTCCGCAGTACCAGCACCCTGTCTGCTTACGCCACCATAAGCCTAAGTACTGTAACTTATGAGAGTATCTTGTTTACCATCATGTTTTTAATTTTGCTGTTGGATCGCCTTTCTAACAGGATTGTGTTCCTCACACGTATTCTGCTGGTCTTCTTGCTGACTAGCCGATGCTTTGACAAACCTCATTTCTGATGAAGACCCACCAACATAACCTAACCCATAATTTCCTTTCTCTGTTCGGCCAACCGTAAGTAAATAGTCCAGCTCTTTTGTTCCTTTTGACAACATCTTGATCTACTTTAGTTGTTCCGCCAGTCTACTCTCAAGGCCAATATTCAGTGCACGAACATTCTGTAACTCCTGCTTCGTTTGATGAAGAAGAGTGTTGGCTATGCGCTTTTCTTCTTTGAGATGTTTATTTTCTTCTCGTGTCTCCACCAAGGATGTTACCAGAATACACATCTGATGTTCTTGAGACATATTCAACTCATCATCTTCTGACTCTTCACCATATACTGATTCACTATCAACATCATTTTCATTATTAGAATCTTGATTATTTCGCGCATCCCCATCAGATGTGACTTTAACAATTCCTAGTATAGCAACAAAGTTGTTCAGAATATTTGTCTCATCATCACCGCTTTCACTATCACTCCAAGACGTTATTGCTGACTTCCCACTTTGTTTTGAGATGCATTCAAGTCTTGTGTGACCATATCCCTTACACTCATAGCACTGAACAGACATTTTCTTCTTAGTTGTAGGACACATTGCTTTGAAATGACTGTAGCCTTGACATTCAAGACACTATTTGTCTGATCTGTTGTTATCTTTGTCTGTTAAGGTTCGAGCTGATGTTTGAAATTCTTTCCTCTGTCCCCTTTCAACCCTTCACATGAATTTCTTTACTATTAAACCAACTTTTTCTTCAAAGTCTTCTATAGATTCTTTAACTTTTGGCTCTTCTTCAGACACAAGAGCTATACTCTTTCCCTTCACTGCTTGATCCTTCTTACACATCTGAAGCTCATAAGCCTGCATCATTCCCACAACTACATCATACTTTAGGGTATTGATATTATTTGTTACCTCCAATGTAGACATGTGTCCGTGAAATTTCTCAGGGAGACATCTCAAAATTTTCTTAACAAGCTTGTTCTCCTTAAAGGTCTTTCCTAATACAAGAGCTTCATGCGTCATAGATGACAGCTTGCTGCTGAATTTCTCAATTCCTTCATCCTCTCTCATCGTTAGCGTCTCGAATTGAGAAGCAAGAATCTCAATACGAGTATTCTTGACACTGCTAGTCCCTTTATATGACCCTTTTAAGATATCCCACGTTTCTTTGGCTGTTGTGCACCCCTGAACCAGTCTAAATTGATTCAAATGCAAACCATTGAAAATGGCTGACAAAGCTCGAGAATTCCACTTAGCCTCAGCCTTTTCTTAATCGACCATTATCTCTTCGGTTTTAGTCCTCCGTCGTTATCTTCAGGTGGTTGCCATCCATTCTCAACAGCCGACCATGCATCGGTATCAATTCCTTTGATGGCTTGCATCATCTGCACCTTCTAGTAGCCATAGTTATCTGGATCTAACTTCAAAGGTTTTGTCACTGCCACTAGATGCGGATTATCCATTTTTCCCAAGACCTACACCTATAAAGATTTTTACAGAAAATGCGGTGAACCGCTCTGATACCAATTGAAGATGTTAAATCCGCACTCTTACACACTTTTGAATTTAATATCAACAAATAGACTTTATTAAAGACAAATTTTTCTTACAAAAATTCACTCTTTGTGAATAACACAAAAGCCTAATATCTCCTATATGTATGAACACCCTTTTTACCAAATCGTTTTCTTCTCCCCAAGTGCTAACCCTAAACTGCTTTCTTCCAAAGCTCTTATAGGTGACTTCCCATGAATTCCTTGAATCATGAAAATCTTCTTGTCAGCTCCTTGATTCTCGGAGATTTCTTACCAATTCCTTGATACTCGGAATTCCTTGATTCTCGAAGATCTTCTTGAATAAATGTCTTCGAAAATCTTCTACACGAATCTTCATTTCTTCGTCTCACGTGTCAAGCACACGATTGATGCCAGTTGATCTCTCCTGACCTTCTGTTGCTTAGCTGTAGTATCTTCGATCTCCTGATCTTCTGATCCTCAACTTCTCGCATCTTCAATAAGCTTTAAAGAAATGTCGATGGCTCAGTCAATATATACAAAGCTTATTATGTTGCATTAGACATTGGTCAAATGGAGGGTGTCTATCTTCATGAACTTTTTGCTGCAGTAGTTCATGAACTTTGGTTTCTACCATAAGCATTTGAACTGTTTGCGTAAGATATATCTTCATGAACTTAGGTTTTCATGTTTGCAATCGAGTTATTTCTTCTGATAGTCAAGCAATTATTGATATTCCAACTATATTATAAGAATACTAGAGATAAGTCTTTGTTGAAAGTAATACTTAGAATTTTGTACAATAATTAAATCTATAAAAAATGATTTATAAACAAACTCTAAATTTTATTGTGTAGGATAATAAGATGATCAGGAATCGAATTTTAATGGAAACATAGTTATTTGATTTTATGTGATTTGGTGAATTAATATTATAAATATATTGTAGTTAGTAGTCATGAATCATATACGACATAAATTTTTTACAGTAAATTAATGGCAACTGCACTAGTTTTTCAATATTTCCATACACGCAGCCGCATTCGTAAAAATATTTATTTAGAAATGCTTTATTAATATAATATTATCATATTAGAATTTTATGTTGGATATTTTTTCCATTGGAATTGTTTTGTTATTGTAATTATTTGAACCGAAAAGTCGTCCACTACAGATAGTTTTGAAGGATTCTACTCCCAGTTTCTGCCGACAGAGATAAAGATAAATCTATATCCACTGAACAAGAGTAAGTACTAGGGACTTACTTTGGAATTTGCTTGGCCATCATGAATGCGAATATTCTAATGGAATATTTATTAGAGAATTGTTTGGCTATATAGTTATGACTTATGAGCTATGATCAAAACATCCATACAAGTTACCTAAATGTTAAGTGAAGCTTCATATCCAAGATGACATCAGCATTGATAAAGTCAGTGATTGTAAACATCTTTGCCATCCTTGCTACTTGCAATGGACTTAAAATTTGAAGTATTATACATTTTGATAAACCGTAAGAAATTTTGTCCCATAATATTTTTAATGTTCAAGGTAAACCGTTATTAACAATATAGTTAGAATATAAATTATCCATTATAAGTAGATTTCAACTCATGAAAAATTAACTCTGATACATATATTATTTCGAGTTTTTCTTGTCACTACAATTAGCAAAGTCGCTCCTCAAATTTCCGATTTACTTTTCAGATATTTATCAAAAAATAGTGAAGTTTCTTTTTATTGGAAACAAGACTATTTCTAGTGATACTGATTACATGAGGTAAAGAAATTAGGGTCCAAATTAGCTTGGACATAAAATCTCAAACCGAAATATTGAATCAGAATTAGGCGTTCGGTTTTGCTTCAATTCCTAATAAAAAATGTTTGACTTCAATATAGAGGTAATTTTTATTTTCAATCAAGAACCGAATGGAACCAAGTAAAAATTGAAACTAACTTTATATTAAAAATATTTTAGTTACATGTAATCACAGTTTTCGAATATATGGTAATTTTAGTTACAAGTAACCGTTCGGAATCAAATCAATATTATTTTGGATCTAATTCGACTCTATTTATTTGAATTCGAAATTGAACTGAATTTTGAGTTTATTTTGGTTCTATCTGTTTCTAGAAACGAAATAACAAAAATGTTGTATTGATTGATAGTAATATAGTAATCACAGAGGATAGTATATGTACAGAGTATCTTGAGTAATTACAGAGAATATTGTGGAAAGATACACGGTTATTATTAAAAATTATATACAGCTGTGTTATCTTCTATATGAACTGATCGAATCGAATGGAAGAACCAAATATACAGTATTAGTCCAAATGAGTACGAATGTAACAAACAATAAAATTGAATAAACTTAAGATAAAATGATTAGGTCAGAAACAGGGGACGAGTTAGCATCCGGACCAAGTCAAAGAAAGAGCAAGAAAGTTTAAAATGTAAGACAGATAATGACGATAAAGTATCACTTGTATGCAATAAAAAGACAATATTGTGGCCGACAGTATCTCTTAAGTTCACTGTCACAGCCCAAAGGCCTTTCCGCATTTTGAAACGTGACCAAGGAAGGCTTTTTAATTTATATAGTCTTTGTTTAATTTTTTTACTTTCAAGTTGATTCTAAGGAATATCTAGAAGGTTTTTTTCTTCTTTTTGTTAGATGGGATGTACGTAATTTCATCTGAAGAATGTGTAATTAGGTGACAAAATTTTGAAGACAAGTTAAGTAAAAAATGATGTACTCATTATATAAAAAAAGAATATTGATGTACTGTCTTACATAGTTTAAGATAATTTTGCAATACATTAAAATATATCTCCAATATCTATATAAGGGAAAATTCTACCAACTGAATAACACTTTTTATATGATGATCATTTATTTATTCTTGTAATATATTATTTTCTTTTATCAGGCTTTTTGTTCTTTAAGTTGGATCATAAATAGAGATGAAGACTTGGCTAAACTTATTATCCATAATCGAATACAAAGAAAGCAACAGTATAACCAGAACAATCATAATAATGGAAAGTATTGTGACGAGATAAGTATTAAAGGATGTATAAAGAGTCTGGAGCCATTAATATGGTTTGCTTGTTAGATTTACTCTGAATAAATTTTGAAACTTCATAAATAAAATTATACAACACTTCACTAATTTTGACCTAGTATTACTAACTTGTAATTGACAGTGTATTTTATATAGATAGTTATACAAATTTCAATAGTTGGGTTATTATTTTTATTGTTTTTTGTTGTCATTTGACCCAAAAAAATCATCCACTATGAAAACCACGTTAAGGAAAAATAAAAAAATGATTGTATATAGTGAACTCAGACCTGCTGCAATTAAATTTATTCATTTACTGTAAAGCTAAGCATAAAGGAGACTCGGAAATAAGATGGATTGAGTGAAGATTTGGAGTTGAATAAGGTAAAGAATATACTTTGGTTACCTATAATAGTCAAGTTCTAGTTCCTACAAAGTGTAGGCGGCAGGACCCGATCTATAGATATACAAATGTGTATATATTTAGTGAACTTACCATATACTACTAGATTAAAGACCACTTACAAAAAGATTAAAAATAAAAAATGAACCAAATTTTAATAGAGTAAATCATTTCCATTACATCATTTAATTGATGGAGTTAATTGATTTGATCAACATAAAATATATGTTTTAGTTTAAAGAAATAATAGTTAAGTGTTTGTTTTGACCATTTTGGTAAGTTCATGATTGAAAATCTAGGTACATAACAATTTAAAGTCTCAAATACATATGACATTACATTATACAAAAATTATTTCCAAACTTTAAGAACATCATTATAAACACACGATAGTTTATTCATAGTCACACAGAACATGAAAGTGGGAAATAGATAAAGATGAGAATGAGATAATGCATTGTAATTGATATATTATATTGTTTTAGTGACCATGCTGAGTCTGAACAGCTTCTCCGGCATATGAACAACACCTTCTACAGCCATGGTAACCTTTGTAGCAGCAGCCGTGACGGCAGTAACCACCTCCTCCTTTGCGTCCACCGTAACCTTGAGGTTCCATAGTTTTCTCACTCTCTGGCTTCACCGAAACTGTCCAAAACAATACCGTTATTTTGATAATAGTTTAGTACATGCAAATATTTGCATTTGTCCGGAAAATAAATTTCACCATATATTAATTTGAATTTGTATTTTGGTCAAAATATGATGCTTTTTTTACAAGCCGGGTAAATTTGGTTGAACAAATACCATGAACTTCAAATCAAGTCATACACATTTTTCTCCCTAACTACTTCCCAGATTAACAAGCTATATGATATGATGACTAATCCTGGAGCCAGATAGGTCATGCGAAAATCCATAGTTTCTACACGACTGTGATTTACTTTCTAGGAAGATTTAGACCACGTCCGTATAGGCCATAATTTGATGATTTACAACATTACATATACGTTATAGTTATTCAATCAACATAATACTAGAGATTGTCTAATACGTATATATATACCGATGAGGATTCAACATACTAAAGTGTTTTAATTAACAAAAAATTAATTAATTAATTAAACTTTTGGAAGAAAACAGCATAGTTAAATGTCTTTTATTACTATGATTATAACATATATCATACCCAAGAGTATAGTGTTTTGACTGCACCTTTGTGGGTACAGTCACGCTCATCAAATCCATAACTATTGTGATATTTCGTGGTTATTAGGAAATTTTGCGTAATTAACCACAATTTTTAGTGAATATATCATGGCTTTAGAAATATATTTTATAAATTTTCAAATAAACAGCTTTAAAATTAAACTTAGACTGATATCTATAATGAAAACAAAACAAAAATACTTATAACGTACCAGATGCATCGGCTACTTGTGAGACGACGAGAAGAAAAACAAAGAGACCCACAAAAATCAAAGCCTTGGAAGCCATTGCCTCAAGTACTGCTTATAAAATTCACTCTTTAAAGTTGATAAACAAGTGATGATGAACATATGTTATATCTGCATGCTCTCTATTTATAAGGAAATCAACTATGAGGAAAGGAGAAAAGTCTAATAACCTATCCATAATCTAATACAAAGAAAGCAACATTTTAACCAAAACCAAAAAAAAAAAATCATAATAATGGAAAAATATTGTGAGAAGGTAAGTACTAAATGATGTATAAGAGTCTGGTCCATTAATATGGGTTGCTTGCTGGATTTACTCTGAATAAATCTGAAACTTCATAAATACAAAACCCCACTAATTTAGACCTAGTCTTACTTACTTGTAAAAGACTACTGTATATCTGTATACATAGTCATATAGAATTCAATTATCGGGTTAATATTGTTATTGTTGTTGTAATTTGACACAATCGTCATCCACTACGAATACTCAGCCAATTGATTTTAAATAGCCGAATAAAGTATATACACACACATATATATATATTTCTTGCTCCTATGCATGAGTCTCTCACATTTTTTTTTGGGTACCAAAGCAAATCTGGTCCTCAAAAATTATGTGATATTTTTGTAAAATCCTTCAACAAAGCATTTATATTTGGAGAAAGACTTAGGGCTTGATTGATAAAGTATAGACATATAACATTAAGGAACATATACAAGCATAAGTATATAAAAAAAAGTATAACGTAGTTCATAATATGTGATTGGAATAATAGTAAGCATTTAGTATTAATTTTTTTTAAAAAAAAATAGACATAATAACTTTTTAATATTATTAAAGAATATTAATTATATTAATAATAGAGTTAAAATCTATTTTAGTTTCAAAGAAATAGGTAGTCCATTTAGCGTACCTTTATTTAGTTAGGCACGAGGTGGTAAATTGAAATCTCACCATGTTCTAGTTGTGGAGAATTTACACTACAAAAAAAAAGCATTTCCAATTGTGACAATTTCTTATGATAAAAAAATTAGTCAAGAAAATTATGATCAAACATTCACCAAATTCTGATCAAATAGATATATGATCAGTAAATAGTAAAAAAATTAACCAAAATGTATTTTGTTCAAAATTTTTGATTATTTTCCGACCAATTTGAAAAGTTGACGAACGATTTCTTACCACTTAATTTTAATCAAAAATATGTCAAATTGTTATTTTTGACCAATTTGTTTTATTATTATTATAGTGATCATATTTTGATTGTTTTCTTGTAGTGTTAGAGTATGAATCGGATTTTGTCGATTTAATGGTTATTTGTGAACAAAAAATAGTATTTTAATAGTATTTAATGGTCTATGTTTAGGAAAATATTTATTTAGTAGCATTGAGTTATGAAGCTTGTACAGAGCATCCTGTTATTTTTAATGTTCAATTAATAAACATGATTTGTTTTTAAAAGAGCATTATGCTCAACAAATTGTCAATATTATATATCTAGTTTATAACTTTTATAAGTGTTAAATATATTTTTTTATTAAAAATTGTATATACGTAAGTTACTATATACAATTTTAAAATTTCCCAAATATTTATTATTCAGAAAATGAGATTTATAATATTTTTAGGAAAAATATTAGAGGTACAAATAAATCAATCCATAATATTGAAAGAAAAATCTTATAAAATTTGAGTTGTATGAAATGATTCAGCAGTGAAAAATAGAGTATATGTAATAGTAACAACTAACTCTAAAGAGAGCAGAACATTTCTGGGTGTATATTGATAGTAAATTTTAAAATCTTACTCGATTTTTTTATTAGCAAATAAATCAATAAATTTTATTCATAGTTTAGAATTCAAATTCCTAAAATTTTACTTGATTTTTTTCTTCTTGAGCAAAATAAATTGTCTATAATGAATTCAGGCCTGCTGGGATTTTATCAATCAATTTTTCTTCTACTAAAAGCATATGAATGTTTATATTCACTAGTATGCTCATTTTGTGAGCTTGTCATGTGGTCTGGTGGACGTGGGCCATAATTCTTATTGAAATTATTTGATCTGTTAGCTGAGCCCACGAATTTGAAAGTTTATTAGTCTTTTGGGTTTCTTCATCTTTTTGTGGAGACATACTTTATTTTTCATTAGAATTTTTATTAAAAATTTGCCCAAATGGATTTAAAGGCAAAGCGTACAAAAATTACAACAAAGGAAGAGTTAATTGGCTAGAACAGAATATGTTCAAATCTAAAAATCTATAGAAACGATGACTCATGTTTCATATGGTCATGTTGAAGATGTTTCATATGGTCATATTGACAGGCAAGTACTGTGTGACAAGTGATATATGTGGAATGAATAACCAAGTGTTGTCTACAAAATGAATAAGCAGAATCAAGAGCAAGTTGACATGGACACAACATGTGAGTTGTACAAATTATTGAAATGAAGAAGCAAAACCAATAGCAAATTGACATGGACACACAATGTTAGGTGTACAACTTATTGGAATGAAGAAACAAAGTTAAGAGCAAGTTGGTTTTTACAACACATGCTAAGGTGTAAAAGTTATTGGCGAATACTCAACTGCATTTCCAGGTATATGTGAACTTTCCATAAAAATAGGAATTTTCCAAATATTGGAGCATCTATAGAGATTTTAGGTCTTGGCTTTAATTGTATAAATAAGGTGTAGAAGGCTGCAGAGCTGCCTAACCTTTTCAGCAGTATTGTGAGAGTATTTTTTTAGAGAAAAACTCTTAACCTCGTGTGTGAGGTTTTTGTAAACTGGTGTTCTGATTTTAGGTTGGTTGTTCAAATCCAACAAAGTGAGAATTTTGTAAGAAAAGTTCATTTGAGAAAAGCTAGAAGAAAAAGTTTAATCGGCGTGTTTTCGATCGACAATGTTGTGTGTAGAATCCATACAATTACAATTGGCATCAGAGGCAATCATCTAACCAAATCAAGTGTAGTTCTCCGGAAGTATGGAGAATAAACATCAGCTCGTGGTTGTCAAAGAACCTTTGATCTTGGATCCAAAAAACTTTGTGCATTGGAAGGTGCAGATGAAACAAATCATCAAAGGAATTTATAAGGAAGCTTGGGTGCAATTGAAGATGGATGGAAACAACCAATTGTGAAGAATGTTGATGACTCTGTTCCTAAACCAAGAAAGAGCTGGATAGCCGAAGAGAAGATATAATCCAAGTACAACTAAAAAGCACTCTCAGCTATTTTCAACACTATGTATGCAACGGATTCAGGGATGTACAACAGCCAAGGAGGTGTAGCACATCCTACATATCTTGTTTGAAGGAATCAGTGTGAAGCGGAACATAATTGATATGATAGCTAGTTGTTTTGAGTCAATCTACATGGAAGAATATGAGTCCATACATGCCTTTAGTAATAGACTCGGCTCTCTCTCTCATGAAGCACTGGTATTAAGAAAGACGTACAATGACAAGAAACTGGTGAAACAAATTATGCATTGTCTTCCCTCAAAATTTTATGCACATCGGTTACTCTCCATGTGACATAGGACTCTGATAACATGAGTTTCGACCATGATGTTGGTAAGATGCAGGCTCATGAGATTCAACTGAATGAGAGTGTTGAACCTCATCATGGTAAAGGAATAGCTCTCGGTATAGAACAAAAACCTAAATAACAGCATGTTGATTTTGAAGACAAAGTGGGATTATCAAAAAGTATCTCAGGACGTTGGATAGAGGTTAAAAAAGAGATAACCAAGTGGGTACTAAACATATACCAGAAAAAGATCATAAGAGGTTAGACAAACAATGACTCGAATGTTAAGGTTATGGTCATTTCAGGGAAGACTGTCCAACAACCAAGAGAAAAATGACGTTCAATTGTTACTATTGTTAGGGTTATGGTCATAGAAAGAAATAGTACTTTTGAAACTCACAGAGGAAGGACAAAAGTGCTCTTGTGAGCTGGAGTGAAAGCTACACAAATGAAGATGAGGATGATGGTTTGAATGGGTACATGGAAAATTTTTGTATTCTGGAAGAATGTGACGAAGACCGAGTGTTAGATGATAAAGATAACCTCAGCTTTGCGGTTAATTTACGTCAGACATCTAAAACAGACCATGAGTATGTGAATGAGGATGACTATGACTCAGACGATGACTTGGGGTTATCACCAGAAGATTAATTGTGTATTGTATTGAGAAAGCTAGTTCAAATACAAAAAAAATTGTGAGAGATCTCGTACGGTACACGAAGTCTTTAGACAAATTGACAGGGCTGTGAGAGAACTTGCATTGACAAGACTGCATAGAAAATCTTGTTGACTATGCTCTCAAATTGGTTTCACTACGAGTGAGGTTTGGGTGAAAATACAAGATTGTCACTTATAACTGAAGGAAATGTAAACAATTAGAGGTTAATTTTTTTCCCTCTAGTTGTATATATCTGTTCATGTAACAAAAGTGCTTTTGATATATATAACTTTTACATTTATCAACAAATATCACAACAAAGGAAAGAGATTGACAAAATCAATATCATGTATGTAAAGAATCCTGACCTTTCAAAGATGAATTTGAGCAGTGTAAAAAAGATGAACTCATCTCAAATCAAATAGAATAGAACCATAAACTGAGAAAAAGTGAGAAAGTCTCCACAAGCTTTGTGGGGAATGGCAACGATGTCTAACAAGAAAATAGAAAATTATGACTTAGAATAAGTTTTACGGTAGTGATTAAAACGCATCTTTTTCGGATATCTATTACCCAGCGGAATAAATCTATATAGGACTTTATACGTACGGATATCCGCCTTATCTGAGTCCAGCTTTTTTAGTGGTAAAAAGATTTTTAAGCTTGACATAATTTGTGGATTCTGGTATCTATTAAACTTAAAGCCCAATTTAACATCTCTAGATGTGGGGTATATGAGATTTTAAGATAATTTATTGAAAAATTTAAGGTATATAAGTATTTTCGGGTATTTATCATGTAGATGATTATATTTTGAGTATGAAATAGTAGAATACAAAGTGAAACTAAAATTTTTGTGTAAAACTTATACCCGACTCAAAAAAAAATTGGTACCATAACCAAACTGAATTGTATTTGATTCCTAAATAAGAGTAAAAAATTTGGATCTAAACTGACTCGAAATCCACCAAAACTGATCCAAACCTAAAACGATATATATTGTTCCTAACTGGATATAAAAATTTCATATTTAAAAAAACTCAGACCCAAATATATATTAACCAGAATCGATATGAATCAAATGTTCAACGCTAAACAAGATAATCCACACCCTATAAGATATCAAATAAGCTTACTGTTGCCTTCAAAATGTAAGCCTCAAGGAATTTCGTCAAGGCAGGATAGTAACAAAATCATTGGTTTGTGAAATGGATTCTTTCTAAACTATGTAAATTGTTTGAAAACATTCTTTTGTCAAATGTTTACTTCTACTATTTTTTCCACTTTAATCAGATTCGAATGGATTGCATTTACTCTATGTAATATTATTTAAAAATTTGAAGGATTTAATTATGATTGAATTTATCAATCCAGTAAAATTTTACATAGCCCTATTCGCCATTTATATATGAGAATATCATAAGAAATACACCTTAAGAACATATACAAATTTGCATTGACAAAACTAATTTAGATATATGACTATTAGAAAACAACTTAATTTTAAGTATGACTGTAATTATAAATTGGTAAAAAATAGTTGTTTTGATTAATTTTTGACTAATACAGAAATTTCAACAAATGATTTTTGACTTTTTAATTTTGATCAAAAATTAATCAAAATAACTGTTTTAAACTAATTTATGATTATAGTCATGGTCAAAATTGAGTTGTTTTCTAGTTTATTGTCAAAAATGGTCACAATATTTTGATAATATATTGATTGGTCAAAACATTTTGATTATTAAATAATCAAATATTAATTCATTGAAAATTGATATTGTTGTTCATAATTATGTTAACTAAAGTTATGGTCAAATTTATTTGGTTACAATATAACATGTTTTTTTGTAGTGTATAAAAATAGTCAATGTTATAGAAACAGTAACGACGGGTTAATTTTTGTTATTTTTCTGTTTTCGAAATATATAAATTTTTTAGGAATTTTCCGAATTAAATTCCAACTATGACTCAAACCAATTTAAGTAAAAACAAATTAGTTGACAAATCCAATTGAAATATGAACTTTCGTCAACCAAACTAGAAATTAGTCAACTTTCATTATCAATAATTGCATATTAGTTTATCTTAATTAATACTCCATTAGTATTTTAGATTTTGTACTTTGTTAATTAATTCATTGTACGTAGTCCAACAATGAAATAACAGTGTCACACCAAACTAAAACCAAAATTATAAATTATAAATTTTGTCATGTTTTTATCAATTTAATGGTTATACTGGAACCATTGGGAGAGGCGATTTTCGGGCGATCTCCGGGCGTTTGAAGGAGGCGATCTACAGTAGCAAAATCCGGCAGAAAGGGACAGCGATGATTGAAGGAAGATATTCTACCGGCGAGGGGAGGAAGAGATTCAGCGGATCTGGCTCTTCGTGAGGAGTTTCCAGGGTTTCGTGGGAAGGTTGGTAGAGCGGCGGGATCCCGGAGGTCTCTGGGTGTGCCGAGCCTTACTAGTCTTCGGTGCAAGCAAAAATCAACGGCAGCGGAGTGAAGAGATGATTGAGATCTGGACTTTATGGCATCAGTTTCACTAAGAGGTAAAGTCCTCTCTTGTTTCATTGTGTATGTTAATCCTAGTCCTAAATGGTGATCCAATTATGGATCGTAGCTTCACCTACGATAACCTAAGAATTATATATTCATCGTGTCTTTGTCGGTTACAACAGAGGAATGAAATCAAGGGATGTGATAACATTAGCTTCACATCCTTCGGTTTTGTTAGGATCATGTTCTGTGATACTCAGACAAATGGTATACACCAATTGGCAATATGGGTTTGCTCTTATACAAAAACTTGGAACGGGAGTATATATATGCCTGATCTGGATTGGATTTTTTCTAAATAAGGTCACGTCTAATCTAGTGAATGAAGCTCTTTTGATATACCCCATCCAAAATCTGAGTTATAATGATGATGGGATTTCTCCAAAAATTAAAGGAATTGATGTTGAGGAATACTTAGCTAACCACCTCGATCTCGGATACACATCTAGGAAGAACATTATAGTATTACCCGAAGCTCTAGGAATACATACTATGGTAGTTGGAAGATCATTGGGATTAGAGGTCATACTCATTATTCTAGTTGGCCAGAATTACTGGAAGCAAAGTGTTTCTTACTCCTGGTTTCGAGGTCTTGGTAGAGTAATCCTACTGCAAAGACGATACTTGTATACGTTTTTAATGAGTACAAGTTTAACTCATCGAAAGCAGCAAACTGTGTCCAGAATTCAAGTACATTATTTGGTGATACATTATATAATCATTCTGACTATATTGTTTAATATCTCATTCTTGGCAGAATTAAATAGCAACAGATTCTCATGCTCAACACATCAGTGTCCGATTAAAGAATCAAGATGGATTAAAACCACAAGATTACACTACTCATACTCATACAAAAGAGGGGCCCCCAAAGCTGAGTACGTGCATAGACTCTCAATTGAGCAGGTATATCTCATACATTATAGGTAGATTCATACCAAAGTCTAATATCACAACACTAGTACGGTATCAGGCATATCTAGAAATAGGAACGCTTTCTCCTTTAGTAGTCATACTAATATTGCTCCTACCTGAGTGTCTCGAGAAATTATATATTCCTCGTAGTGAGTTGTTACGATTCTATAGATTTTCAAATCATACATTATGGAAAGTATATCAAATTACAAAGATCTCGAGAGAACTTTTACTTAGGAAATTCATGCTTTGGAAAATCACAGTAAGTAATAGATTATGGGAAGGTATTAACTGTTGTAGATTCTCTCAAAGTGTTATTAACATTTTTCCGTTTCAAAGATATTCCAAGAATATATGGGAGTTCCGAATTTGGTTAATATTAGTTATAAGGCACAATCTATTCCCATAATACTTGGCATTAACCTTTATTAAGGAGCAGAGAAAGTCTGCTTATATATTGGTTGATATTCTTTACTAGAAACATAACTCTCCCTTTCACTCTTTGAAGTATTTAACCTTTCCTAACAAACATCTGTGTGTGTTTTTTTTTGTGTGAGAATGTCTCAAGTGAATCTCAATAAGAAGACTATGAAGTCGAGATCTCCACTAAGACAACTCTGGATTTTAATTTCCAGAGTTGATAACTAGGCTCTATTAGCAAGGTGCTCCAAAGTACTCATGGGAAGGTGCCTAAATCCACTCAAACAGAATGTGGACACCTTCATATTTAGGATGCCACAGTTTTGGAATCTAACAGGCCGAGTTTCAGGTCTCAACTTAGGAAACGTGAGATTTCAATTCGAGTTCCAAGAAGTTAAGGATCTGGAAGGGGTTCTTAACAATGGATCAATAAACTTTGATGATTGGATGGTGACTTATGCACCTTGGAAGGCACTCACTGATGCAGATTACCCAAACCTCATCAATCTTTGGATGCGAATCATGGGCATCCCCTTTGAATACCGATTAGAAGAGGTTTACAAGATTGCGACACAGTCTATTGGAATGGTGGTTAACATAGACGCCCCAAAAGGGAAAGTTCTGATCGCTTTTCCATGCTCCAAACCGTTCATATTTTCATTAATCTTTGAATTAGAAGGTAAGGAAACAAAAATTATGTTTGAGTACAAAAGATTGGCAGGTTATTGCACTCTCTGCTATCGCATGATACATGATGCAAGCAGCTGTTATAAGGCCAAAAAAGACACAATGGACACTAACCTTAGTACCAGAAGCAAGCAAGACAATGCTGGCAGACATAAGAGTTTCAAAGGTGCGATACTAGAGGGTAAACAAAAACCCAGAGTAAATACCACATCTCGTCCAAGCATGGGTATTAAGAGGGCAGGTGGACAAGCTCGGAATGGTCAAAAGAGGGCATCTGTACAAACGGTACAAAGTGATATAGTATTGATGGTTGAGGTTACAAAGAATGGTCTGAAGTCTGCATGTAATAGGTCGGGAAAATTAGATGATGACATACCATCAGAGAACACAATGTCATCATAGAACGTGAGGAGGCCACTTTTCCAGGAAGAAGATCCTTTGCCAATGATTAAGGATCTGGTCCAGGAAGGTGATAAAGCAGACTTGGATAGTGGGGTGAACCAAATTTACAAGGAAGAGACTACCAAAGAATCCGCAGAGGTTCTGCACGATGTGGCGGCTGAAGGAAACACTTCCATTAAGCCTAACATGGAATCTGAGGGAGATAGGGAGGATGTGGTGATTCAGGAAGCTAAAGCTGCTACCTCACTAGATTTAGTTTAGGAAACATTAAGGCTGCTGTAAGTCAGGTCCAGAATCTGCCATAAGCCGACATGGCCTGCATTCATGAGGAGTTCGCTGCTAAGCTGTACACATACCATGAAACAAGGTATTTGAAGCCACCACAAGGGCCACAGAAGGCTCACTCTAGGTTCTCGGCACCTCTTCGAGGGGTGAGCTCCAAATATTTGCTAGTGGTGAAGGCTATGTCTCCTCGCAAGACCACAAAGGTCTATAAGGCCGAGGAGACGCCGCAGAAGGAAAACCCTTAAGGCGATAATACTCTTTATATTTTATGATTAAGACTTTATGTTGGAATTGCCAGGGTTTAGGCAACAAATTACAATAAACTATCTTAGAGATTCATGGAAGAAATTTAAACCAGATTTTATATTTTTGTTAGAAACCAAACATAATTATCTTTTTATGGAAAAAATTCAAGTTCATCTAGACTTCAATTTGATTACTACAGTGGAACCAATAGGATCAAGAGGAGGTCTAGCTCTATTATATTCGGTAATTTGAATGTCAATATAACAATAAAAATAAGAATATGATAGATTTATCCTTAATTATCAGAGGAATAAATATAGATATTACCTTCATTTATGGGGAGCCCATCCAACATAAACGCGATTATGTATGGGAGACACTAACTAGGAAAGGCATCACACAGAATTCACCATGGTTAGTCATTGGTGATTTTAACGAGCTAACATGCAATCATGAAAAACAGGGAGGTTCTCTATGACCTGTAACATCATTTACATCTTTTAACCAGATGTTTTGAGACTGTGGATTTATAGAATTTCCACGATTAGGAAATACATGGTCCTGAAGAGACATGAGGAATAATGGGATAGTTAGATGTATACTTGACAAACCTTATGGAAATGCAGAATGGCATGATTTATTTCCGAAATCAGATATTGAATATTTAGATATGATAGGATCGGACCACTGGCCTATATTGGGTAGGTTTAATGACCAATCAAGTACTAAACATCGACAATTTATCTTTGATAAACAATGGCTTGGAAAATCGGGTTTCCAAGATATCATTCAAAACAATTGGACACGTCTGGCAACTCGCCGAAGAGTAACATTTATGGATAAAGTTAAATTTTTTCAAAAGGAAATTTCTCATTGGAGAAGTACAAACCTCCAATCACAACGACAAAATATTGAGGTTTTAAAGAAAGAGGTGGAAGACTTGCAAAATCTTACTACCAATAACTTTGAGGAAATTTCTAGAGTCAACTTACAACTCAAAAATGCCTACCTAGAGGAGGAAGCTTACTGGAAACAAAAGAGTCAAAATAAATGGCTGAAGGAGGGTGATGGTAATACCACCTTCTTTCATGCTCAGACGAAACAAAGACGTGCACGTAATCGTATAGTGGGACTCAGAACGAATAACGATATTTGGGTTACAAAGGAGGAGGATATAGTAGTTGAACCATCAAGCTATTTCTCTAACCTTTTTAGAAGCAATGGCACTATAGCCGACTCCTTAGAGGAAGTGGAATCCAAGATAACGAATTCGGACAATCATATGCTAATGAGTGTAGCTACTACAAAGGAGGTCCGAGAAGCCCTGTTTACGATGGACCCTGGGAAAATTCCAGGACCGGATAGGATGACGACCCTCTTTTACCAATATTCTTGGGAATGTGTCAAGGAAGATCTAGTATCTCTAGTTAACAACTTCTTACGACAAGGACACTTTGAAAGGGGTTTAAACAAGACAAATATCTGCCTTATTCCAAAGGTACCCTGACCAACTAAAATAGTCGAATTTTGACCTACTAGTTTGTGTAACGTGGGATATAAGATAATATCCAAAGTTTTGTGTCTACGACTCAAAAGAATCTTATTCAAATTAGTCTCTGAAACACAACGTTCATTGCCGAGCGGCTAATATCAGATAATATTTTGATTGCCCAAGAAATGTTTCCTGCCCTGTGGACCAACAAGGTTGTTAAAAAACAGTTCTTGGCAATAAAAAGTGATATGAGTAAAGCCTATGATAGAGTGGAGTGGTACTTTGTAGCACTACTTCTAAGAAAATTTGGTTTTTGTGATGCATGGGTTCGTTGTATCATGCATTGTATAACTAGTGTTGAATATTCGGTTCTTATAAATGGGGCCCCCAGTGGAAACTTCATACCACATAGGAGGATAAGACAAGGTGATTCTCTATCACCGTATCTTTTCATTCTATGCACAGAAGTTCTCATATATAAATTAAGAATAGTCGAGCAGCAAGGATAACTTACAGGTATTTCCATTACCCGAGCTAGTCCACCTGTTTCTCATATTCTCTTTGCAGATGATAGTTTTTTTTCTGTAAGGCAACAAAGGAGAGGCTTCATAAGTCCTGAAGATACTCACAAAATATGAAGGGATTTCTGGGCAACAAATTAATTATGGTAAATCATCACTTCAATTTGGCTATGGGGTACTTGTTAGTAATAAAGCAGCTATACACTAAACCTTAGGAATTTCACAACTGAAAGGTATGGGATCATACTTAGGACTCTCGGAGAACATTGGGGGAGCTAAACTTCTTGACCGCATTAATGGTTGGTCGTCTAAATTCCTATCTAAAGCGGGTAAGGAGGTGCTTAGAAAATCTGTCCTTACAACATTACCGACTTATGTCATATCCTGCTACCGGTTACCTAAATCAGTTATTACCAAGCTCAATTCGGAAATAGCAGTATTTTGGTGGTCCAACTCAAAGAGTTCCAAAGGAATCCATTGGAAGCGTTGGAAAAAATTATGTAAACCCAAAGCATAAGGTGGTTTGGGTTTTAGAATAATCGAGGATTTTAACTCTGTCATCTTTGCTAAACAATTATGGCGACTACTTGATTTCCCTAATTCTTTGTTTGTGCAAGTAATGAGAGGGAAATACTATAAAGAACAATGCCCAGTATCGTTGAAAATAATAGCAAATTCCTCTTACGGTTGGCGGAGTATAGCTTCGGCTCGATCCCTGGTATCTAAAGGTATGATAATAAGAATTGGATCTGGTGAATCTATAAAGGTTTGGAAGGATCCTTGGATTCCGGACACTGTCCCTCGACCTGCTGCGGATTCGGGCAATACTTTGTTCATGGATCTAACGGTCGATCAATTTATTGATCATCGTCTGGGAGTCTGGAAGGAAATCCTAGTACGCCAGTATTTTCTTCCTACAGATGCCCAATTGATCTTAGGAATTCCCATACCCCATCATCGTAAACCGGATTAGTAGGGTTGGCATTTCACCAACACAGAACGATACTCAGTTAATTCGGTCCAAACTTTCACACACTCTTTATCAAGGTTTGGAAATTAGACTTCCCATGGAAAATCCAACAGTTCATCTCGCAAGCTATATCCGGCTGCATAGCTGTTAAGCATAAATTGGCAAGACGTGGCATCAAATGTGATACACGGTGCTCACGATGTGGTGCAGAACAAGAAACGATAAATCATGTGTTATTTGAGTGTCTCCTGGCGTTCCAGACTTGGGCAATATCTGGCATTCCTTTTGGAAGAGACATTTTCCCCAGAAAAATGATATGGTACAATCTAGATCACTTGTTTTGGTGGTCACCAGCTACAGAAGCCTCTGCTTTTTTTCCATTGATTATTAGGAATATTTGGAAAGCAATGAATGAGCCTTGCTTCTCCAATAAAGATACACACCCCAACTACATTAAAGATCAGGCGGAATTTGAATATAGAGAGTGGTCTTTACCTCAAAGTGACCTACAGTCCTCTTACATATCCCTAACAACTCAGTCTGTAACCCCAAGATCATTGTTCGCTTATCCATCCACAACTAGTTCTCGTTTCCATGGTTCCAAATGTTTTATGGACGCTTCCTGGAAATTTATGGACCTCAAAACGGGTCTAGATTGGTTCTGTTTTCCAGATTCAGTAGAGGGAGCTAGCATAGGGGCACGGGGGATCCACCGCAGTCTATCTGCCCTCCATTCAGATGTCAAAGCTGTCTTATGGGCTTTGGAGTCTCTTATAGAGGTCCAAATTATAGAGGTGGAGATGCTGACGGATTGTGAGACGGTTTTGAAGATCTTTAACCGACCGGATGCATGGCCCGCCTTTCTACCTTACTTAGACGCTTTCTCAAGACTACGTTCTTCCTTTACTTTCTTTTCACTTTCCATCATCCCTAGGACTTTAAATCACAGAGCTGATTCTCTTGCTCGTTCTGTTCAAGAGAGGAGTTCTTGATTCATGTTGTAACGTTCTATTTTGGACCCAGATTATGATATATAATGTCATTGACAAAAAAAATGGTTATACTAATCCAATTGTTAATTTAGTATTGTGGGTTCAAATTCTCTTTATTACATTATAGTCATGCACATATCGAGATCCTTGTTCCGTTCCGTTTAACATGTCCCTTAATTCCCAAAATTTTTGGGAATAAAAGATTCTAATTTTCAGTTTGTGTCCAAAAATAATATCTAAACGAATAAACGAAAGGGTCGGGAATGGGTTAGAGAATTCCCTGAATTTCTATTGGAAATTTTTTATGTTAACAAAACATTAAAAATATTGGATTCAAATATTATATATGTTTCAAATATTAAAGATCAAATCTATTACAATATTTGACTTAAATTTTCACAATTTTACAATGAATACAAACTTTTTGGTAAACCGGCCACGTTTCTGACCGGAAAGAAACAGTCGGAAATTTCCGACGGACGAACAACCAAAATTGACCGCAAAAAAAAAAGAAAAAAAACACGGTCAGGAACCGTAGGTATTTTCCAACCACTAGGATATTTTTGACCGTTTTTGACCCCAAACCGGTAAAATTAAAATAAATGTTATGCATATGTCTTTTTCAAGGGTGAGAAAGTAGGTCAGACGGTCAGAAACCGTCGGAAACTTTTGGTGAGTCTGTCAAAAGCCGTCGAAAAATTGTAATATAAATACACGACACACTTCTTTCATTTTCATCATCTTTACTCTAAACACAAAAAAGAAACCATAATGTCAAATATTCGTTTTCGTTCATGGATAGATCAAGAAAGAATTGATACAGAAACAAGGTTACTTACCGACGATTATGCGGAAGGACTGAAACAATTTATGGAGTTCACCGGAAATCAAAGCCTGACGCGAGAAACAGGGTAGATGTATTGCCTTTGTCCAAAATGCCGGAATATGAGATTTATTGTTGTGAAACAAGTATGGGTTCATCTATATAGTAGAGGTTTTGTTCATCGGTATAAAGTATGGTACTCTCATAGAGAGGACGCATTTATGATTAACTTTGCTAATACTAGTGAACATATTGATGTGGGTTTAGGTGTGGAATCAAATGTTCATGAAAGAGTTGAACCTATGGGTAATGTGGGCAGTAGTAGTGAACCTAGTGAAGGTCGTTTGGGTGTTGGAGCTGTTGTAGAGGTGGAGAACAATGCTGGTACATTTCAGATGGTGAACGATTCATTTAGAGAGAATATTCCAGCCTTCGAGGAGGGAAGAAATAAAGGAGAAGAACCTAATCTTGAAGTCCAAAGATTTTATGATATGCTGCGAAGAAGCCATTGTATAGTGGTTGTGACGACAACGTATCTCCGTTATCAACTGCAACCGACTTGATGAATATCAAGACATATTACAATTTAGCTGAGACTTGCGTTCATGCGATTGCTAATTTATTTAGGAGGAGTCTCCCAAAAGATAATATTGCTCCAGCCTCTTACAAGGAGGTGCAAAAATTGGTTGGAGGTCTTGGATTACCATATGAAATGATAGATGTTTGTATCGATAATTGTATGATATATTGGAGAGCGGATTCAGATACACTACAATGTCGTTTCTGTCGTAAACCTGGGTTCGTAGAAAGTAGTGGTAGAGGTCGGGTCCCATACAAACGAATGTGATATTTACCTCTAGCAGATAAGTTGAAGAGGTTATATCAGTCAGAACATACAATGTCTGCAATGAGATGACATGGCGAATATAATTCACATGGGGAGATTGCACACCCTTCGGATGCTAAGGCGTGGAAATATTGTCAATCTAATTATCCAGAATTTTCAGGGGAAAATAGGAATGTATATCTCGGGTTAAGTACATATGGGTTTAGTCTGTTTGGAAAACACGGGAGGCAATATTCAGTTTGGCTATTGATTGTTACACCATATAATTTACGACCATCGCTGTGTATGAAGTCAGAGTTCTTATTCTTAACAGTCCGTGTTCCAGGACCAAAGCATCCTCGAAGATCACTTGATGTATTTTTACAACCACTCATTTACGAGCTGAATCAGTTATGGGAGCGTGGCGTAGATGCATATGATGTATCATGTGGAATAATTTTTAATATGAAAATAGTTCTTATGTAAACTATTAGTGATTTCCCTGCTTATGGAATGTTATCTGGGTGGACAACACATGGTAGGCTTTCATGTCCTTGGTGTCAAGAAAACACGGAAGCGTTCCAGCTGAAACATGGAAGGAACACATCTTGGTTTGACTGCCATCGGCGATTTCTTCATAAAGATTATTCATACCAGAAAAGCACAACACTATTTACGAAAAACCAAAAAGTGATGTATAATCCACCTCCAAAACTAGATGGTCAATCGATATTAAACCAACTAAGAGATTTTGGTGCTGAGCGAACTGCAGATTGTGGTGGAATTGGTCATTCTCATGTTGATGGTGTAGGGAAGTATCACAACTGGCATAAAAAGAGTATTTTTGGGGATTTGCTATACTAGAAAAATCAACTTCTGCGACATTGTTTAGACGTCATGCACATTGAGAAAATTTTCTTTGAGAATATAATAAATATGTTCATGAACATGCCGGGGAAAACGAAAGACAATCTGAAAACTAGATTAGACTTACCTGAAATTTGTGATAGAAGATCACTTCATATACGAGGGAACAATAAAACATCAAATTTGCGTAATTGTGTTGATAACTCAAAAGGAAAATTTATTGGGATGAAGAGTCATGTGGTTATGCAACAACTGTTTCCTTTTGCGTTCAATTATCTATTACCAGGAAATGTACACGCATCGGTTGCATGTACACATATGAAAAATTATAAGAACCCGACCTTTGTTATCTAAAACATTAAAAGTAAATTTATATTTACTACAAATGCAGGTATAGGGCGTTTTTGTGACATGTGTGCGCGCACCCTAACTGTAAATGGAATAAAGAATTTGAATGAGAAAATTCTAGTTATTTTGTGTAATCTTAAAAAGATATTTCCTCCATCGTTCTTCGATGTTATGGAACATCTTCCTATCCATCTCCCAAGAGAAGCAAATAATTATATTGTTAAAAATCATTTTGACTATGGATAGATTATTTAAAATTTGATGAGTCTCTATCTTTTGATGTAGAGCTGGGAGGGCCAGTTTAGTATAGATGGATGTATCCATTTGAACTATACATGTTCCAACTAAAGAAAAAAATTAAAAACTTTAGCAGAGTGGAGGGTTCCATTGTTGCACAAAGCATCAACGAAGAAATGACTTCTTGACTTGAAGTGTATTGTTTTCTACTGCGACTGGTACGATCATACGTTAGGTACTGGTGTACGTGTCAATGAGTTTGGTGTCACATATATTAACTCAATACGAAAGCTCCTGAAATTTGAGCCTTTTATACTTGCATCACAGGCAGAACAAGTTTGCTAACTCAGACAAAGAGATTGGAGAGTTTGGTCGTAATTCTGCCTCGAATTCAAATTCGGGGTCAGATGAGGTCGGATCGGATTCTAATTAATAGTATGATGTTGTGTAATCATAATAGTAAAATGTTGCATACAATAATATAATCTAGTTTGTCTTTGAATCATGTGGTTTAATCATAAATAAAAATTGTGTTAAGAAAAAAAATAGAAGTGGTCGGTAGTGGTCGGAAATTACCGACCTTTTCTAACCGTCTTTGGAGAGAAACCTTAGTGGTAAAATTTCTTTGTCCTGGGAAACATTACAAGCAATCTTGGTACAGGTGACAATTAATTAAAATTCCTCACTAGAACCGACCGGATCCGACCGGTCTGGATTTAATTACACAACGACGAACACACTTCGTCTTCTCTATTTTTCTTCCCCGCGCTCTGCTCTTTCTTCGACGTTCGCGATCCCCCGACTCGCCGCCGTTTTATCGCCGATTACCGGCGAATCTCCTCCTCTCCTATTCCAGAATCCGTTGACCATGTAAGTTCTTCGCTTCTCTCCAATTTTTGATTACTCTTTCTTTGGGTTTTAAGTCTCGTTTTACATTTCACTTATGGGTAGAGCCGCACCTGAATCGGGTTTATTTCATTCAACAGAACATAGTTATGTGTTTAATTTCGCTCTCAATGTGATTGATTTTGGTAATTTAGGAGTTAAATGATTTTTATCAATTTTGGCTAGATTTTGGTGTTGAGTGTTGTTGGTGTTTATTCTAAGCTACGATTTAAGAGCAATCATACTGCATTTGGTGTGGAATCGATGCTAGAAATGTGATATGTTACAGGAAGGAAATTCGATTTTTTGGTGCAATCACGTTGAATGCTTCACGTTTCGTCTTAGTGATTTTTTTTTTGCGGAATCACGTATTAAGATTACATTTAACTTGACTTTTATATTTTTTATTTAAGCTCAATCAAAATGCTTTTTTGTCTTGGCTTAGTAATTGTCTCGACTTAGTGGTTGTCGAATGAAATTAATATTGTAACAAATATTTTTAATAAATGAAATGATTCTACAGTGAGAATAAAGCATATGTAATAGTTATACATATAAAAGAAGGGTTAGTTTCTCTCCATATGTAAAGAGAAACAAATAGTCTATCAAATTTTAAGACTTAAACACTTCATCCACACACACACAAAGACAAAAGAAAAAATTGAGTTATACGAAACCAAAGAGTCATCGTGTCTGTTTTCTTTTTGACTTCTACAACAACATAAATATGTGATTAGAGGTCAAGAGTCATCGCTTTTGTTTTTCTTTTCATCCTCTCTACCAAAATAAATCTATGATTTATTGATAATTAATTCAACTTCAAGATAAGTGATGCTATAGCTTCTCGACTTCAGTTGGAGAAATAATCATCTGACAAAATCTTAAGAGTTACCGGAAGAGTTTTCTTGGTCCTTGGCATTGCATATTTTTCCATCGTTACTGCTAATCATCTAGATATTGTCAAGGTAGAGGTTTTAAATTATTCGTTCTAATATAGTTCTCCAAATCACCATTTAAAAGGAAACACAATAAGATGGTGGTTCAACGTTTTATTTTAATCTTATTTTATATAGAACTTTCAAGTTTGAATGTTTTTATATCTCATGGTTAAGTGCAGTAGTAACTGAAAACTTCATATCCAAAAATCAATTAATATGCTTTGCATTATTCATTTGCTTGCATGTACAGATGTATCAAAGGTATAATGACAATGACCATAGCTCTAAAAGTTTTTGTTGCCTTCATGCTCTGAGGTTAGATGCTCTTTTCTTTTTGGGCATTTTAAGGAGTATCTAATAAATGTTGTCGTAAAGAATAAGAAATTAGATACATATTTCCCTCACATAAAGCTTGTAATCTTTCTACTTTTATAAGGTTAAGCATGGAGGCCACAAGACATGTGTGATGGAAAGAATAGGAAATTGTGTCTATAGGAAGCTCAAATATGAATATGATGTTCACCGAGTACAATGTGTACCTCAAACAGAAACCTAGGGTCGTGTACACATGTCTACATCAACAGTAGCCATCATTCCAGATCTAAACTACATTTTCACTTCCCTTACGTTTTGAGATTTGATTTAAATTTGGTAACATGTTTAAAAACTACATTTTCATATCTCTTGAAAATATCATCCATTCTTTGTTTTTGTTGTTGTTATACGCTGATGAAGTGGAAGTTGTGATTGACCCAATGTGAAGAGCTTAAGATTTATTCCATAAACCATCATGTATATTCATTTCTTGTAAGCAATAAACGACTCAGGCGAGAAACAAGGCTCGTGCTTTCCCACTTCTACAAGCAAAACTGTAAGTAGCATCAAGTGAACAAACTCTCTGCTCTTCTGCTGCTATCATCAAGTGCGAGCTCAACATGCTATTATTGATAAATTGAGATAATTCTATATATAGGCGTGAAATAAAAGCAAGGGAACAACAAGAAGATAAGGAATTAATGAAAGAAAGTATTTGTTCCATTTTATTTTACTATTCGTATAGTCTTCGTCAAGTTAAGTTCATCCTCTAATATTCATGTGTTATGCTCTATGTTGATTCTTGGAGGTACAAGTTGGGATTGGAGCTCTTCAGAAAAGATAAGAACATAAAATTTTTAAGTAATACAACAAATTCATAGTCTTAGTTTGTTTTAAAATAATTCTGCAAGGTTGATGCCTGAAAATTACAGGACATTAGAATGACTAATCATATGCTTAAGATGGACTAGCCACTTAGATCATAAACTTGAAACTTCTCTTTTTATATTTTTCTTAGCTAATAATCATAACTAATGTTTTCATAATTCTTATTGCAGGTTTGTGTTGCGTTTGAGCAAAAAGAGCTCATAAGTAGCTGCTGCTACTTCTCGATGAAGAGATTTTAAGTAATTCAATACTTTGCCCTAAGAAAATATCATGCAAGTCTCGGAGTCGTGTTGACATTCCTCCAAAACGGCATAGGTTAAAGAACAAACTCTTTGGTATAGTTCAAAAAATTTTGTACGAGAATCTTGATGAGACTCTATAAACATTGTAAGTTGCTATGAGCTAAAATTTTAACATGAGAAACATTGGATCAATCAATAACAAATGACATAATATACTACATGTCATAGCTCACAAAAAAGATACAAAAAATAACTATATATTTCCTGTGAACGATATAGGTGAAGAGCAACTTGTAAAAATTTCAAAAATCTTAAGAATTTGGAAACAGTTCTTACTAGTTTTTTAAAAGTATTTTTATAATAAATTGCGGCATAGCACGGACCTCAATCTAGTTACAACTAAAGACTATCTTTAAAGGGAGCAGTGTTCTTGGTCTATATTGATAGTAATTCTAGAGTGTTTTACTCTATATTAAAGGATAACTTGTACAATGGTGAAATGACAAGTACAAAACCAATAGTTTACTGTTGCAAATTTCGGACCATGTCTATTTAATAATATATGTTTATGTCTATTTAATAATATATTGAGCTAACAATATTATTATCAAAAAAAAATTGTGTTGTAATATATTTATAATTATCACCATAAATCATCCATTACCTCTATATATCTAACACATTAACCAAATTTTTTTATATTCCTCCTGTTTCTTCGAGTTACTTTTATATATCCTACTTATTATCAAATACAAACAAAACATAATCAACTTACACAACTTATTATTGTATATGATTTGCATTATACTGCTAACTATATTATATGTGTTAGTTAAATACATTATTATCGTATCATATGTATTTATACGAGCATCCCAAAGGATTTCATATTTCTTTCTCTCTTCTGTTCTGCACATTATCATTGGTTGTCCTTTTCATTTTATTTTTTTATCATATCTTTCGTCAATGTACGTTATTTTCCTAATTTTGAAGTTATTATTGTCACTTACTTAACTAATGAATTATTTACTAATATTGGGTAAATTCACTCTAAATTTTAATATCTAGCTTGATATATTTTTACTTAGCTTTTGAATAAATAATGATTAAGTGAACCCAAAAAACAATTGGATCAACAAATCATGTTCTATAGTATAAACTCCACTTCCTAAAAATTTCACTTAATTTTTTCTTCTTGAGAAAAATAGATTGTCTATAATGAATTCAGGCATGTTATGATTAAATAAGTTAGTCTGTAAAGCTAAGCGTACAGGAGGCTAAAGAAATGGATTGAGTAAGGAATTGGAATTGAGTAAAGTGGAGAAGATACTTTAGTTAACTATAAATATATCCGACTAATTCGATTTGGTTTGAATAATTCGGATGATTCAGTCAAATTCAGAATTCACTTATTAAAGTATTTCCATAGAAGATTTATCAAACATTTTTTCTTCCACTAAAATCATATGAATGTTTATATTCATTAGTATACTCATTTTATGAGCTTATCATGTGATCTGGTGGACGTGGGCCATAATTCTGAATCACCTTCGTGTCCAAAGCAGTCCTTAATGAAATTATTGGATCTGTTAGCTGAGCCCACGAATTTGGAAGTTTATTACAGCCTTTTGGTTTTCTGTATATTAGAGCATTTCTATGGGTCTAGACTGGAAATTGTTTGGTTATGGTATTTAATATGTCCAGTGTCAATTAACATAAAGTTTGTGATATTTTATAAATAGTTGTCACAAATGCATATTAGTAACAAAAACGTCACAATATACTTGTAACAAATAAATATAGTAATAATTTTGTCACAAATTGTTACGGAATATAGTTATAATGATTCGTAACAAACACAATTCATAACAAAAATGTATTTAAAATATCATAAATTATTACTAATATTCATAATTACAATACATTTGTCACAATAAGTCAAATTTTTTGTGTTGATATAGCCTTGTGCATAACGGGAAATCATAGGAACATGTCTTTCAGAAAATTGAATTTACTTCCTAAACAATTTTCGTTATAGAACATGACGGGAATTTTGGGAATTTAGAATGGTACAAGAATTTTGAGACTAAAAATTTACTTCCCTAACTATTCCCAAAGTCTTACTAAATCAGGAGTACTTATTCAAGTATAGGAAATAGTTTAGGAAATACAAAGTTTAATTTGTAAATTAATGAACAACGTTACCACTTTTTACCAAAAGTACTACTTATATTCATATTGAATAAGCATTTATTGTAAAGTAAATATTCAAATCAAATATTGTTATGAACTCGATCTTAATTATTTGAAACATATATAATATTGAATCTAATATATTTTAACGTTTTATTAATGTAAACAAATACCGAACAGAAATTAAGGGAATTCTCGTACCCATTCCCGACCCTCTCTTTTACTTATTTGGATATTACTTTTGGACCCAAACGAAAAATTATAGTTTCTCATTCCCAAAAATTTTGGTAATTTTAGGAGGGGAATGGGACGAAAAGGGACGGAAGTCACGACATGCACTTGGCTAGTTATGTAATAGTTTAAAGTGAGTATAGGTAACAATAACTTTTCCTAGATAAATATATTTTTTGCTTATTTGGATACACAATGTGGTATGATGGAGATAGGGTTTGGTAATTATTATTAGATATATTATAGGTTTCCAACTCAAAATTAATGGACATAGATGACTCCAATTTTCGATGTGAGATATCAATCATATTCTATCACGCATTCTTCAGAATATAGGTGGTATAACCTAACATCTCAAAGGACACACAACATACACATATTATCATGCATGCATGATGGGCCATAATCATGGGTTCTGATACTATAATAAATAATTGGATTCCAACTCAAATTCGATTGGTAATAAATGACTAGAACTTCTAATATGTGATATCAATCATATTTTAATATTATTATTATTATTATTATTAAGCAACAATTATAATAATACTTTTATGGAGCTAATGACTCTTTACAGGGAAGACGATCAAGATGGTCACAACGATTTTGGAGGATCGAATCATCACAGTCACAACGAGGAAAGTCTGGTATATGTGCTTTGGTAAGATGGCCTACACATGTTTTGTTCCCATCCGAACCACATTTATCATCAAACCATTCCACTATTTTACATTGTACTAGGTGAGTGCCCGCGCTACACGGCGGGATCCTTTTTTAAGTTATATCATTTTGTTGCAAATTTTCTAAATTTTGGGAGAACTATGAGAGTTTTATTAAGGAAAGAGAAACAAATGTTTTAAATATTGATAAACAATATTTCGGCTGAATATTTTGTCAATAGTCGAGACTACTTTAATGAATATTGGCCATGTTCAAGTGATTGAACTTGTTCTTCTCGGTTCCCTTCTGTAGAATATAGAACCACTAAAATTACAACATTGAAGTCTTCCATACATTAATATGGGTATTTATTGTATAAGAAATTACATGTGGCATGATAGTGAAGATTGTTGAAAATCTCTTTTTATACAACATTTTTAATGGCTCATATGTTTTCTTTTTGTGTGGAGCCACTCCAAATTTGTAGTCCTTCTTTTGATGTGACGCGAGATAAAGCAACATAGAGTTGGCCATGACTAAATACAGGCTTGGGTAGATAGATACCCACATTTTGTAAAATTTGGCCTTGACTTTTGTTTATTGTCATTGCATAACAAACTCTAACAGGTAATTGTCATCTTCACATTTTATATGGACAATTTGTATTTGTCGTTGTCATGATGATCCTTAGTCTAAGCACTTTTTTCTTGACATTGGTGCCGATTACTACCTCTTCTTCAAGTACCTTTTCACCTAAATGAGTAACAAGCAGTCTAGTCCCGTTGCATAAACCTTGCTTTGGTTTATGTTTCTTAACAATATGATTGGGGCATACTGCTTTAAAGGTAGGTGATGATTTGGTAATCCCGAACACTTGAGTGCATTTAGGTATTATGTAGTGTATACAAGATTAAATCCATCAAGATCATCATCATCGGCAGTACTGTCAGCACTAAGATACTCTTTCATGTCACCTCTAATTTTTGCTAAGAAGAAATCATTTAACTTATCAACAATTTCATTCCTTGGTGTAAGGATGACCCGAACTCGAAGATATGCACGGTTTTGGAAAGAGTTTTCGAGATTTGGGAATGTTGCTTCCTGGATTTCTCTCATTGAGTTTTCTCCTTTTTCCAAGACTAATGTGTCTTTGATCTCTATGTAGTAATTTTCTAGAGACGCTTCGTTCAGAATATTGAAAATTTTAGCCTTACCATTCCCGACTTGTAAAATCCATGCAACAAAGTTTTTTTCGTCTTGCTTTACTCTCATGTTTTGGTAAGGGTGGCAACGTAACAACTTTACAAAATGTAAGATCTATTAAGTGTTGCGAGAATTGTATCTTGTTTGCTTTCTTGTGAGATGACTGTTAATATTTGTCTGAAATCTCCACCTAACAAAATTTTCTTTCCCCAAATAGTTTCGCTTCTGCATCTGGGTCGGTAAAACTCATGATATCTCTTAATGTGCGATCCAATGCTTCAAAAGTGTGACGATGTGCCATTGGTGCTTCATCCCATATTATTAGATCTGCTGTCTCAACCAATTTTGCGAGCATTGTTCTTGGTTTGATATCACACATCAAGTCTTCATGGAGAAATGATGGTTACTTGAAGGACTGCATGAACTAATGAACTTATTGATATCTTAGTTATCAATTTGATATATTAATATTTTTGAAAACCCCCTTTCAAGGGAAAATGATGAAGCAGATGCAGTTTCTTAAAGTTTGGAAATAACTGTTTAGCATGTATTATGGCCTCATGGACCAACGATTAGGCGGAAACAAAATTGTACATTAGGTGAAAATCATTTATTTGTTAAGTATATTGATCGAAAAAGTAGTGGAGGGGAGGTTAATTTTTATTTCACAGAATCGTATGGATTTGAGTAGGTTAATTTGTTATGATGATGTCGTTTTAACTTATATGATGTGTGTTTAATGTGATAATGTTATTGGTTGATTAATGAAATTAAATTGCTGATGTGTCATCACCAGAAGAGACAACCTTGCTTTTATATATATAATTTTTGCTTATGCCTCTGTAATTTATCACCAAACCACCATATGTAACTGTAATATATCTGTATTGACTTATAAACATATTGATGATGCAATGAGACTAAGATTTTTCTATTTGTAACAAGAGATTTGCATTGCATGTAGTCAACACTAAAATAAGAAAATTTTGTTACCTTTGTCATTTCTCATGATAAGAAACATGCGGATAGAAAAATACTGCAAATGAACTAGCAAATCTCATGATTTAATTAAAAACTTGTAAAAGCTTATTTTTCTTCTTTGAAATTTCTAGTAATGAATACACACCCACACATATATATATATATATATATTTGATTACAAATATATATATATATAATCAAATAATTATATATATGTAATCAAATATATATATGTATGTAATCAACAAGGGTAATATATTAATATCTTATCTCATGATTCAAAAATTGATTGAAAGTTATTCTTGTTACTTTGAAAGATACTGTAATTAATATATATATATACATATATTATATATTATATATATAATCCTTTCTAAAACAATAATTGTAAACAATTTTAATAATAGTAGATAAAAAAAATATTTTAATGAAGGTAAAATAGTCAACACTAAATTAATATCCAATGGATACATATACCATAATAATAAGCAGTCATATCAAATCTAGTATGATAGAGATATAGAACAATAATTGGAAATGATTTAATATGTAAATATTTAGATGTGTAATTAGGGCTTCAATACTCTGTATATATTTGTAACTCTTAATATCAATAACAATACAATTTAACCTTCTCTTCTATATAGTATCACAGCAAGTCGATTTTTGATTTATTTTCTTATTTTTCTCTTGGCTGATACTCAAACTCATTTAAATGGCCACCACAAAATCTCTGTTTACTCCTCAGTAAATCATCAGGGTTACTGAAATTTCCTCAATGTCAACATAATAAATGTGACAAAGGTTAATTCCTCCAATTTTTTGATGTGGCGCAGACAAGTACATGCCCTCTGCAACGGCTCTCCTCCTCTTACACTTGAAACTGATGCAATTCATGTTCTCAATCTGGTGTATTCAATATGGACACGTCAAGATCAACTCATTGTCAGCGCCTTACTTGGTGCTATTAAACTCACCATCCAACCTTTTCTCTCTACTGCAAATACATCTTCAGAAATCTGGACCACTCTGGACTAAAGGTAACAAATCAATAGCGGAATACGTTCAAGGTTTAACTACTAGATTCAATCAGCTTACTTTGCTCCGCAAACTTTATGGATCATAAAGACAAGGTGGACTACATTCTTGAGGGCCTCTCTGATAATTACAAGACTGGTAGATCAGATCGAAGGAAGAAATGTCACACCTTCACGCCCAGAACTCCATGAGAAGTTGATTAATCATGAATTGAAGCAACAATAATCATAGAGGGACCCGAGGATATCAAGGCAAATGTCAGTTGTGTGGGATTTTTGGTCACAGTGCAAGAATGTGTTCTCAGTTATCTCAGTCTATATCTCCACAATACAACACTCAACAGTCAGGGTCTCACTCCTCATGGAAGCCACGTGCTCATTTGGCTACAAATCAATCATACAACCCACAGATCCAATGGTTTTCATCGAAATTTCATTGAGGAGATCCAAATTTTCGTGAAGAATTCCTTTGATTTTATGATTCGGATTTATTGTATCTATGTATATGCTAAAACTATTGTAACCGTGTTTTAATTTAATGAAAATTTAGGGGTGATAAAAAAATAAAAAAAAGCTATTCACTATCCACAATCCACATCATCACATTAAAAACTTTTATAAACTCACCACATCAGCTTCATTTGGTAATTTTTTTTGTTAACGGCAATTATATAAGATGTAATACTGCACAAACCAATGTTCAATACAATCAACTATAGTCTCACTGACAAATCTGGCGAGAGCATCAGCTTCATTTGGTAATTTAATGATTCATAAAAAATAATAATTTAATGATTCATTATTTTAAGGTAACTCTTTTTGCAGAAATCTTGATTTGTTTTAGTTTGATTTTTAGGATTTTTAAAATAAGCTTTATTTGGAATTGGTTTGGTTCGATTTGCTTCATTTTCCACTCAAATAAATCTGATTTGAGATCAGAATATAGTTTTGTTACGTTTGATTTATCCAAAGTTATAATAAAAAAATAACCACACCTGATTTTCTCAATCATCCAAATTTTTGTCTAATATATTAGGAGTAAACTTTTAGTTGTTTGGTTTGGTTCAGTTTAAATTTAAGTCAGAAAAATATTCATTTTAAAATAAATAGTAATTTTATTTGATTTGATTTGGAGTCTGAGTTTTTATGTTTTTTTTATACCGCTGAAATGATATTGATACCAAAAAAGGAAGAGTCTTATAAGCAAACCAAATTAAAACAAGATAATAGAAAACAGAGGTTTAAGACCAAAAATGAAGCCATGTATTGAATGACATTGTCTTCGATCTTCCTCAAAGATTGTAGATAGCCAGAAAGGCTCACCAACAGCTAAGTATAATGTAAACATGCAGTCATGTGTGACACTATGGGCAATTTTGTCAGCTTTGGCATTCGCACGGCTCAAAGATGCCGAGAAATGCCAAGATCAGAAATAGAGCAATGAGCTGCAATAACATCATTGCTTTCAACTCCAAATTCGACATCACGACAATCAATATCCGCTACAGTTGTAATAGCCCATTCTAAACAGAGCAATTCAGCAACAAAACGCGAGGAGATGGAGGTAGTAAATCACATGCATGATACCGAGAACGACCGAAGCGATCACGTATTATCCAAATCATACCTGAGAGGCTCTGGGAACGAAGCCAAGAGAGAATAACATCACACTTCAACATTTCTGGTGGAGGCCGTTTCCAAAAAGATAAGAGTTTACGTGGAGTAATGAGCAAAACAAATAACCTTTTGATAGCTATTCACCAAGCCTCCACCTCAACCATGGCATTAGCCAGTAATACCGTAGCATCCCCATCCATTTCGGAGAAAAGTACCCCATTATGTTTTTCCAAATATTCACTTGAAGGCCTCGGCTGCGTAAACATTCTGCAACGACAAGAGAATTGGAAAGAACATGCCACAAGAACATCTTAATCTTTGGCTTTGTCTTTAATTTCCAAACACGAGACTTCAATTTATTCAATCGAACCTGATCCGGGGACACAAGTTCCGAGCCAAGATGAGAAGAAGATGCTAACCAAGCACCACTACGGACGGTATAAGTACTACTCTTAGTGAAGGCCCATATCCAGTCATCCTTGCGTTGAGTATTCGGGGACAATGAGGCCATCATAGCCGCATCCAAAGGAGAAAACAATTCCGATAGGAGCTCAAGATTCCAAACTCCATTCGGCAAGAGAAGATCTGAAACCCTTTGTTAAGCTAAACTTGGATATCTCGGCCATTACCAATAGGGATGGGCACGAGTTGGGTACTTACCTATATTTATATACTTATTACTTGGTTTGATTTAGTCGAGTAATAGCATTTAATACTTAAACTTGTCTTGTTTATATCATATACTTGGTAGAATAAGTATTTATTAAAAATAAGAATACTTGCAAGTTATTTGACCCGGTTTGTAATTATTTAAAATCATATTTAATATAAAATAAATATATCAAGAATACTATTATTTCAGTCGAAACTTCTACCATCCTTATAATACCTATTTTTAGTTTAATATTTTCATCACTAGAAAAAAACTTTGGTATGTTGTGCCTCATTGCCCGACAAAAAAGATTTCCCCTATCCTAAATTTATTGAATTTAACATATAATTATTTCAGAAAATTATCAACTAATTTTTCTGTATATAATAAAACCTTAAAATTCAAATATCTATAGTTATAAAATTACGAGTCAAGTACTAACGAGCCGAGTATTGAAGTTTTTATCTATACTTATTACTTGACTTGTACTTGCGAGTATTGAAATTAACATACTTATTACTTGACTTAACTATACCGAGTACTTAACTTTTCGAATCAAGTACGAACCGAGTAGCGAGTATAAATCGAGTAACAAGTAATTATGCCCAGCCCTAATTACCAATATCTTTAACCAAACCCCGTGCCAAAAGATCACGGCCAAAGAGTATACTCCGCCAAGCATATGATGGCTGATGACCAGTACTCGCTTCCAAGAATCCCTTCCGAGCAAAATATTGAGCCTTGTATAAGCGACTGAGAAGCGAGTGAGGCTCATGAATCACTTTCCAAGCTTGTTTAGGAAGAAGATTTTGATTAAACTCAGTCACATCACAAAAACCAAGTCCATCATCTGCTTTAGATTTACATAAAAAATTTCTAACCACCCAATGAATTCTCTTGTTGTCTTCCTCTCCTCTGAATTCCACCAAAATCTTGCAATAGCGCTTGTGATCTTTTGACATTGATGGTTTGTAAGCTTAAAACATGACATCGCAAACACCGGGAGAGTATAGGCTACAAATTTGATAAGAATCCCCTTATCTCCCAAAAACAAGGTTTCATCATACCAACCACTCATTCGTTTTTTCAAACGATCGGTAATGTAGCTCAAGATATCTCGCTTAGAGCCGCTAAAACATTCAGGGAGTCCTAAGTATTCACCATTACCACCCTTCTTGTTAATGCCCAGAAATAATCGATCACGTGTCTCATAAGCGGATCCAATTTCTCTCTGAAAGTGATTGCAAATTTAGCAAAATTAATTGTTTTTGTGTTTTGGAAAATAAAATTTATTCAAGATCAAAATATACTTTTAGGTTTTAATACAAAAAAATTAAACTAAAGTATAAAATTATTAAAACTTTTAGTATATTTAAAATACATCTTTCAATATATTTAATTAAAAATATCAATTATTTTGATAAAATTTGGTTGGTTTGGTTTGGTTCAGTTTCACATCGTTTGGATGCAGTTTAGTTTGGAATTGGATAATTTGATATAAAAAGAAATTATTACAGTCATATTATTTTCATACTTCAGTTCAAGATTTTCGTTTGATTACAAGAATTTTACCTCAGTTATAATCTATATGATTTTTATTGTATCAAAATCTATTTGATAAAATTATCTTTCAAACATTTAAACTTATTAACTAAAACATAGTAACAAGTTTAACATAGAAATTGAATTTTTCATACAAAATTGACAATGATAAAACAGAAATGTTATTAACAGATTTTCTATATTATATATAAACCGGGCGTAGCCCCAAGAGCATTCTCTGGTTTTGTCAATAACTGGAAAAAACAAAATCTTTTTCTTGGAAAATCTTTTGGTCAATATAGAATCAACTTATTCTTATTCTAGCTAATGTGGCTATGAAATTTCTGTGATAGATGATTGTGGGACGTGTATTTGGTTCAAATATCCACCTCTGTTTTTACCCACCAAAATCCCATTCCAATGAATCGTATTTGTCTTACATTGATATTGTTCTTTGGATTGAATTATTAACCGGACCTAAATCCGTTTGGTTAAGGTTATCTTCACACCATATCTGAACAACCTGCAATGTCTCAAGGCTCCATTTCTTTTGAAGCTCGAGTAGAAAGAGAAAATACTTTTAGTAGTACAAATAATACATGACAATCGAAATAAAACGAGAAGCCTGAGGCCAATCAGTCACAAAGCACATAAAAACATAAACAATCCCCTCAAAAAGTTACTGATTCTAATTACTAAATTTACTTGCCAGTCTTTTAAGCTTTCATTTCAGGGAGATGGACTGCTTGTACTAGAACGATACATAGAAGCAAAATCCAAACATAAATGTCTGTCTCTTTTGTCGCCCCAACCTCCCCAACCTTTGAATCCAGCTTTATAGCCTGCTTGATGCTCATAGACGCGAACTCGCCATTCTTCTTTTATGTTCATAACCTTATCTGTTTCCTTAACATCAATGTTTAGGACTCCATTATCGATACAATCACCTTCATCTCCTCTACCTTGATGCAAGCCGCATTTTCCAAAGTGAACTGCACTTGTCCTAGGTCCTCTCAATGTGTAAACCGGGGAACCAAACAAGGGGAAAACCGTTGCCCACATTGTTATATCCCAATTGTAATCATCAAAGAAACAAAATCCTCTTGCCTTCTGATGTATATTCTCCCAGACACTTCTATTAAACGAGTACCCAACATTTCCCATTCTCTCTGCAACCAAACTTTCAAGCCCTTCTCCTCTTGACTTCACATCAGACGGTGCTAAATTAGCAGCAAAACAGTCAGGACATTTTGCAGGTTTCAGCCTTGTGAGAGTCTGTATATTGCGATAGGCATTAGGAAAAAGAAAATGATCTTCTTCAATGAAAAGGACATGACCATTGTGTCCTTTAGTCTCTTCCAATCCATCCCAGACCGTGTTCATCATCCACCACCAATGATGCTTCAAAGATACAATCTTTGGAGAGCGGTGATTCCCATACTGATCCGGATTGCCTTCACAATGTGTCTTTGCCTCATCACCCCTGTTCTTACAGTCATTCGGGGTCACACCGGGGAAGCTGGTTCGAAATATGTGAGGTGAATAGGGCGAGAATATCTGTTTAACCTGGCAAAACTTAATACTATCCACAACCTTATTCATCTCTTCAAAGTAACCATCATGGCTAACAATCAACAACGTCTCACTGATTCCTTTAACCTTTGACAAGCTTTCCACAGTTACTCGAAAATACTGAGCCCTATTGTGCACATATAAGACTATAACCACAAGATCTTTCGCCAAATTTGGATACAGATCCTGATTCCTCGGCGGAAGATGGTTCCTTCTATGCAACCTAAGCGACATTCTATTACCTCTAGCTACACTTAGCAATGAAGCATTAAGCTTAGCTTCCAGATCTTTGTCCAAATCATCCAAATTATGATCAGTGGAATCACTATTGAAAGCTGTTCTGGGTACAGACACCAACATCAGAACAATAGAGACTGTAACTGCAAAGAGAATCCCTAAACGGCATAACATTGTATCTCTCAATTTCTGCTTCTTACAAAAATTTGCCATTGACAAAAAGTGAACCAAACTCTTAAAAAGTTTCTAAATCTACAGACTTAAAACTCACTTAACCTCTGCATAAAGCTGCTTCCTTTACAGCCTTCAAACGTAGAGGTGTTTAGAAATAGAATGATATAATCAGCCTCTGCAACAAGAATTGAAACAGAGAAGAAAATCAACCATCAATTACAAAGTGAAAGACTCGAGCTTTAAAGTCTTTAACTTCCGATAGACAATATTATTTCCAGATTTAACCCAAAAACAAAAAGAAGTTTCCCAGAAGAAATCACGAAATGGGTACACAGAAAAACACAAACTTTCATCAAAAAGGAGAAGAAATTTTGGAGTCAATGAAGAATCTCGAAGCAAGGTGCCGAGTCTATCGTGACTTTGGGTTTCGCATATCCTTGTCAATTGTTACACTTAATTTACTATTCTGCCATCCAGTTATGACTGCTGTGTGTTAATTAAAGGTGCATAATAAAACAAAAAGTTAATTAAATTAATTAACTAATATATTTGCTTCAATCGCAATCAAACGTTTTGCGACTTATTCGACCAATCACGGCAAAAAAACGAAAAATCACTTTGATTAAGAGAAGGCTTTTCTTTAAAGATTTATCATATATTTTGTTTATTAAACAGATTTATCATATCTTACTTAATTTACACTTAATTAATAATTTTCAAACTTTTTTCAATGATATTAAAAAAAAAACTAAAATACTCCAAAAAATAGCATAATTACTAGAGTACTTTTGATAATTGTGAACAGTACAAAATAAAATTATTTTTTATTGTTAAGGAGAGAACGTCATTTAGTATAATTAAAAAAAAATATGAATCGTTAAGGGTTAACTACTTCTCTTATTCTCTACGTTGCCCAAAAAAATCATGATTCATATCTTTCAAATTGTCCCGAAATTACTCTACTTTCTTCTCCATCGTCTTCGTCGTTAATTTCTTCTCTTCTTCTTCTTGTCCTCCGTTTTCTCGCCACGACACCGGTTTTTCATAGATTTTATGGTAGATTTCCGCATTCTACGTTCTCCTTCACCATCTTCGTGGTTCACTTCTTCTTTTCTTCTTCTTCTCTTCAGTTTTCTCGTCACGAGACCGGCTTCTCTTATATTTTCTAATAGATTTCCGCATATCGTCATCTGAAAAGTAAGTTATGACTAGTAGGTTTTGGCTATGACTTGTAGGTTTTGGCAATGACTCGTAGGTTTTGGCCATGACTTGTAGGTTTTGGGTTGTGTTTTGTAGGTTATGGCGATGACTTGTAGGTCATGGTGATGACTTGTAGGTTTTGGCGATGACTTGTAGGTTTTGGCTATGACTTGTAGGTTTTGGGTTATGTTCTGTAGGTTATGGCGATGACTTGTAGGTTTTGGTATCTGTTCTGTAGGTTATGTCATCGGTTTAGCTTATTATTTTTTCCCCTTTGCAGCATATGTCCACCGTTATGCTGATGTTTCGCAGAAGACAATACCAGCCTGTTACGCCATTCAAAAGTCGCCGGATTGCTTTTGTTGATTCGGAGTTCTCAACAATGTGAGCAACAAAGTACCAGACTGACTTCGTTCGCACTAAGGACAAGAATTTCTGTTTTGAGGGAGGGTACGTAAACCTTTACCAAAGAAATGACGGTATGTATGCCACTAGAAGGAAATGGGTAACAGAGGTGGACTGGGTGTACATAGCACACAACTTCGGGGGAGCTCATTAGGTGGCGTTGGAGGTCGACTTGGTGAAATGCAGGATAAAAGTATTTGATTCATACATGTCTGTAACGTCGAACCATATGGTCATGGACCAATGCAAAGCCTTCGCAAAAATATTCCCAATATTGGTCAAACAAATGGCACTTCCGATTCAGAAAGAAAAGCTTAGCGAGCAAGCATACAAGATTTCAATGGTCAAAGGAGTTCCTCAGTATAGTTGCAGTGGGGATTGTGGGATTTTTGCACTCACGTTCATTGAGTGTTTGGCCCTTGGTGTCTCATTTGAGGGATTGACCGAAAATATAATTTCATTCCTCCGAATGAAGTATGCAGCAGAGGTCCTACATGAGCTTCCCCAGGATTGCAACGTTATCATGACTTACCCCAACCCCGAGGACTGAATGAGGAGAACAAGGGTACGTGGATCTTCGACAGTCAACCTTGAGTAGTACATTTATGTATACTTTTGTATATAATGATAAATTTTAGGGTATGTAACAGTTATGTATACTTTTGTATATAATGATAATGTTTAGGGTTTGGTACTCACTTGTGCAAACCAACGCAAAAAGAAATAAATTACGAAACTACATAACACTCTGGAAAATCTACAAAGAAAGAAGTAAAACCTACCTAAGAGTTTGTAAAACATACAAAGCATCAAGTAAAACCTACATAAGAGGTCGTAAATTTTACATTACACTAAGTCAAAACCTACATAACGTAAACCAGAACCTACAAAAGAGGAGGTCGGCAAACCTACATAAGACTGAGTCAACGCCTACATAACAAACCCTACATAATTTGTAGGTTTTGGATTACGTTATGTACTTTTACGCATTGTAGGTTGCGATTACGTTTTGTAGGTTTATGTTTATACATTATAGGTTTCCATTATGGTCTGTAGGTTTTGTTTCTTGCTTTGTAGGTTTTCATTTTTGTGCTTCTTTTGTAGGTTTTGGTTTACATATTGTAGGTCTTTTTATGTTCTGTAGGTTTTGGTTTACGTTTTGTAGGTTTTGGTTTACGTTATGTTGGTTTTGAATGATGCAGTGTAGGTTTCAAATAAATATCACTTACTGAACAAATACATAAGGGAATGAGTAAACGGTCTGGTCTGCGATGGTTTTGATGGACAAATATCACTTACATTTTCCTCGGTCATTTCAACTCGAGTACCACCTCTAGGATGTTTTTTATTCTTGAATGTTTCAGTTGGCCTGCTTGCTTTCTAATCGATGGAAGCTTCCAAACCTTGTTAGCAACCTCCTTGGGTATTGGTGTACCAGCATCGCGAGGCTTAATACACTTAGCGTAGGCATCATACAAAGTTGTTGTATGGTAATACCAATGAGTGAGAGTGATTATTTGAAGACTACCACTTTCGGCTGTAGCTAGGGCATGGACACAATAAATTCTGTCTAAATCATACCTCTTGCACGAACATTTTCTCTTCGCCTGATGTCCATTTATTTGTTGTACCGCATAAAGTTTGGCTTCTTCAACTCTCCCCTAAAATATCAATAATTAACCCAACATCGTTAAAACTAAAACCTGTATAACGGTGATAATACCTACATAATGGAAGCAAAACATAACGGAAAACTGCAAAAACATAGGCAAAACCTACATAATGGAGGGAAAACCTACATAACGGAAGCAAAACTTACATAAGTAAAACCTACATAATGGGACCAAAACCTACAGAACGGAAGCAAAACCTACATAATGGAATAATGCATGAGGAAATCAAAACCTACTTAACAAGACCAAAACCTACATAATGCAATACCTTTAGCACTTTCTCTACGCCAGCTGTGAGTGATGTAGTTGTCAGTGTCGCTTTTTCCTCCTATCTGCGAATCACCTAGTTAACATGGACCCTATTGCATCAATAAGTTGCACAATTGGAAAAGTCCTAGCTTCACTCAAGGCAAGATTGATTGATTCGACTATATTCATTGTGCATATGTTGAACCTATTACCGAGTAAATATACACGGTTCCAAAATCGAACATCAACTTTTAGTAAATAAGCATAAAAGGGAGGATTGAGTTCTTGAATTTGTGAAAATAGGTCATTAAAATCTTGTAACTTATATGCAGTTGCCGCTCTTTTAAACAACTTGAAAGACTCCCCCCCCCCCCCCTGAACTTCAACAAGATGTTCTTGCGCAAATGATAGGTACATAGACCTCTATACTTTCTTGGTCGCATTGCTTATTGACCGATGCATATCTGAAATTATTGAGAATTTTTCATCATCCGGGATAACATGGTTTAGTTGGCGAAATCAAAATTCCCAAGACTCATCATTCTCGGTGTCAAGTATCCCGAACGCAATTGGATATATATTAAAATCTTCATCTTGTATGGTGGCAGTAAGTATTGTTCCTTTATATATACCTTGCAAAAATATGCCATTAACAACCACGACCTTCCACATGAATGGAAATCTCTGAATACTCGCATCAAATGCAATGAAGAGAAACATGAATTTTTTGTCTTGGTCAACTTCAATATCATTGTGCCGAGATTCACTCTTCTTATCAAGAATAAATACGCAGGTAGTTGTTCATAACTGCTCTCCCTCTGACCCTCTGACCAGCTGTCGGGCTTCCTTTAAGACATGATGTGTCTTCCAATATTTCATCTACAAGACAACAAACTTACATAAGCGGAACCAAAACCTACAAAACGTAAGCAAAACCGACATAACGTGGACCAATACGTACATAACCTGACGTGAATCAAAACCTATATAACGTGGACCAAAACCTACATAACTTGAATCAAAACCTACATATAAGAACCAACATAATGTGACCAAAACCTACATAACATGAATCAAATAACCACTAACCTTAATTCCATAGCGTTTATTTCTACACTTGGAAACATGAAGGGGTAGAACAGACAGACCTACACCACCAACGAAATCATTATAGAGGCAAGCTAGAATATTTGGACTATCTTTTCTTGCAGGACATGACCGCTCTATCACGAAATAAGTGTGTTTTCCAACGTATTTTTAATGTAGAAGTGATAGCTATTATCAATTGATGCTCCTCTAAGATACCATTGGCATTCAGGCACCCAACACTTCACGCGAGCAAGAATCATGATGATGTTATAACATCAAAATCGAATCGTGCTGTTACAGCAAGAATCTTCAACCTTGTCTCCAACTCCTCTTTTGTCAGATAACATTGCCAAATGGCAAAATCTACATCATTCAATCCTTTACCCACAAACTCATCACAAGAAAAGAATTCTCTTTGATTAGAAGAAATGCTAATGTTCTCTCCACTACGAGCGTACTCTTCATCTCCAGAGCTGGCTCCATCAGGATCATCACAGTAGTCAAACCTGCTTATTACGTCTTCATCATCTTCACCGCTTGTAGGTTTTCCGAAAACCTACAAGAATGATATGGAAACCTACTACACTTCTCATCTACAGACTCAAGAAGACTTTCATCATGAACTACCTTTTCTTATGATTCTACATCTGATCTCTCATAAATTCAACACAAAGACGCGTTATATACCTCGTTACCTTCTCCACATAGATTCTTATTAACTCAGTATCTAATAAATAAACAGGTGGTGTATCTTCTAGATGCATTCTCATTTCTTCAGTCGGCCTCCTATAAGTTAGAGCAACATCATATAATCGTTCACTCATATGAAATTGCTTGCATACCTCTGAAACTAACTCCACCAAGTTTTTCCTGACTGAATGCGTATGATTTGCTCCCACATGATTTATCTACATAAAAGAACCACCTATCTTCCTCATGCCTCCATCTTCCATTAATTACTTCAACTTGATCCATTTAAAACTTGTAACAACTCGCGGGGAAAGGTGATGAAAGATGATAAAAGATGTGAGGTGGTTAGGTGGTATCATAAAGGTTGATGAAACATATAGACATTTGATAGCGATACCATTAAAAGCAGATGTTAAGTGGAGATTTAATAAAGGGGGTAAATTGATCATTACATAAGACCTATGTAACAATACATAATAACAAACCTACATTACATACGCATCAAAACCTACAAGACGTAGCAAAACCTACTGCACATAGAAAAACCTACATAACTTATAAAAAAAACTACACGACGTAACAAAACCTATAGCAAAACCAACATAATGTATAGAAAAACCTACTTAACTTGAACTAAAACCTACATAACGTACCATAAACTATTTCGCATAACAAAACCTACAACCAACGCATAAATCAAAACCTACGTCATGTGTTCGGAACAAAACCTACATTTACTACAGTTTTTCTCATTTTGCGTGCGGGTCATGTGTAATTATTCATTAATGGCAGTTTCATAATATATATTTTTTCAAACGAAAAAGAGTAAAATAGCCTTATTTGACATTGAAAAATTAGATTTGTAATTTCAATCATTTTGAACTAGAAATGTAATTAACTCCTTTTTCGAACTAGTTTAGTAATTCATATACATACACAAACACTTTTTTTGGTGGTGAGGGATTTTCTACACACTATTTTGTAATTATAGTCAAATATTTTTAATTAATAGTATTAGAAATATAACTTTATCTATAGAGATGTTTCAATTTTTTGATATATTAATTAAACAAAAAAAAACTAATCTGGAACCACAGAAATGTATTAATCTTTTATTTTTCAAACAAATGTATTAATCTATACTATAGTAATATAATATACTTTTGTAAAAAGCTATTAAACAGAAACTAATTATATTATTTTGCTGGCAAAAAATCGTTACCCTAATTTCGTAGTTTACTCACATATCAAAATTAGTTTTGTTTATTAGATGTTAAATTTGATTGCAAAACTAAATTAAAAATTAGTTGGATAAATGTTTATAATTAATTGATTAAATATTTGTTTTTTATTGAAATTCGAGTCTGGGCAGTTGTTTCATTTTACATGATAAAATTAAAACTTTGAGATATGAAAGGTTGATATATATAATGTTGAAATAAATTATATTACATTAAAAATTAGGAGAAAATAACACATACAAATTGAGTCAAGACAGAAACATGTGATCCATCTAGACATGCCTACGAACGTGTTAGATTTTAGTATTTTATTATCACCAAAACAATCAAAATGTAGCATCAAAAGTCAACAAGAGAAAAATCTGTGGCGATTAGGACCAAGATTGAAACAGAGACCAAACACCAAACAACCCAGCCTATGAGTGAAGCAGAGTACCTCAAAAATCCATTGGAGTTCCAATATGTCTCACTAAGATCGGCCCATAAAAGCGCAAAATGCTACAAATCTCACCAAAGTTGATAAGAGTTTTGGAGGAGGGATTTTCATATATGGATTTGAGGAAGACCTTGATGAATCGATTTTTTCAAGAACTATTGATAAAAGGTAAAGAAAGATTTAGTTGTCGAATTTTCAAACAAAATACAATCTAGATAAGTTGAATCTACAAGTTACTGAACTCGCAACATCATACTAGTTTATGGAATCCACATAAGATTCAAAATGACAAACACAAATACACATTCTTGTAAAAAAAACTCAAGGTTTAACGATTTTACTTAAAAGTTGCTTCCCCAATACAAAAAGATTAGTTGAGCTTATAAAGCCTCAATCCTAGAGTGTCTACAATGGTAACATAAATAAAATAAGAGAGAAGTATCACAAGAAATGAATGTCCAATGGACAAGAAATGATATCCCTTTATTTTAGAGCCATTGGGGTCTAAGGCAAGATCGGATATGGAAAGTCAAAGTAAGGAATGATCCGCTTGATCCTAATGCTAGAGCATGGTAAGACTTCAATGAAAGCCTCTAAGTGGTTGACATGTTCTCCTGGTCGCCACACATATGTTTGAAGGCTTTTAAGGTAGGGGGATCTCGGACTTGCCTTAAACGAAACTGAATCGACCACCGTCTTGATTGTAGCGTACCTAGAGGATCTGATGATGGTTTCAAGAGTTTATGGGTTTGTTGAGGACAATAAAATAGCCAAGAACATTTTTCAAGTGGTCCTAAGGTAAGACCACATCTTACTTGGGCTGTGTTGTCCAATCTTTGGCCTTGTCGCACAGTTGGCTCACTGTGGATCCACCAAATTGTAAAATATGTATCTTTTAGCTCATACTTTCTTTTGAGCTGATTCTACTTCGATAGACTAGATGAATGACTCAAGAATCCATAGAATATTGATTTGTTACTTGGTTCCTCCTGCATCGGCTGAAAATCTTTAAAGAGTGGTCATATGTCATGATTGGAGTGCAAATACAACAAGTGAAGTCTTATTGTATCTTTGTGGACCATGGCTGGGTAATGATTATTGTATGGTCTCAAAGGACATCAAAATTGTTTGAAGTCTTCTTATAAAACTTGTCCAAATCGTGTTGGTTTGATTGCCTTGTGTTTCGATCTTCTCGGGTTAAATCGTTTTCAGATAGATCATGGCAGTCGAGGAATCCATCAAAAATCAGCCCATATAAGCCCAAGATGCGTAACACCACTCAAAATACTCTCTCTTTTTTTTTAACTAAGGAAAAACTTATATTGAAGTCTAAACCAAATCTTGTGATTCTAGAGGCCAAAATGATCCAATTTAGATATTTTGTGATTTAATAGAAATAGTTATCAATTTGGTATTTGAAAAAAAGAATCCTCAACCTCGACCAATATTGCCGATTTTCTTTTTAAGTAAAAATCACTAAACTATCATTATTCGGTTCACTACATAATACGTTAAAAGTTCAAAACTTTCATTGATTGATGTCCATGTCTGAAATCTTATGAAATGCATAATTTCTGATCTGTTGATTTGATTCGGTTCAGCTCAAATGTGTCTCGGCAAATGGAGTGTATAATTATAATATAAAAACATCCAAATATGAATATAAATAAGAGATAGGAAGAAGATAAGGTTTTGTCTTGTTAAGTTTCCTAAAGGTAATCTAGAGGTAACCAAATGTGCCACGTGTAAAACAAAATTTATAGTAAGTAACGAATACAAAAAAAACTCACAGAAGAAGAAGAAAAATCATATTGGTTTTGGAAATGGCAGCCAAATTTCACATTTCCTCTTCCTTTACCCAAAAGACTAATGATACCACAACTACATCATCTTCTTCATATTCATCATTGCTTGCTTTGCCTCAAATCTTCTGTCAACCATCTCCATTAAGATTCACACAATTCAAGCTTCAAGCCAAATTAGGTACCCTTTATTTTTTTTCAATCATTATTTTCACATATTTTCTTGTGAATTTTAGATTAAATTTTGTTAAGTATTGGTTTTTGTGTAAGGTGGAGAAGATGGAGAAGTGAAGCCCAAAGAAAAGAAGAAGTTCATAACCAAAGAGGAAGAACCAGAACAGTTAGTTTTAGTTATCCTTAATTTTTCCATTACTATGAAATAGTGGAATTGTAAATCACTTATTTTAAAATCATAGAAAAAAAGAATAATTTACTAAATTTTTCGTAGGTTATATAAATCATATCCAAATATGGTTTCAATATCCGAACTAAAAACCTGCATAATGCATGTTGTTGACTAAAACAAATCGTGTTTATAAATGGCTTAACCAGTGAGCTAGTGTTCAAGACTACTGAGATCCAAGACCATGTTTGATCAAAAATGGGATTTGCATTGCAAAATTTGCAGGTATTGGCAAAGTGCTGGAGAAAGAGCAGGAGAGAATCCAATGAAGACACCACTTCCTTACATTATCATCTTCGGTATGTCAACTCCTTTTGTCATCTTAGCCATTGCTTTTGCTAATGGTTGGATCAAAGTTCCTATTCGTTGATTCTTTTCGTTTTTGCTTCTTCTTTCCCTTACTTGAAGGCTGAATCTTCAAAATCTTTCTTCTTATTCTTCGGCTGTAAAACAAAGAAACCAAAGAATGATGATATACATAGATTATCTTGGTGTTTCATATCTACAGTGTTAACACTCACTGAGTACTTTTCGAAATCTGTTTCTCTATATAAATTAGGCTAGTTGGTCTGTTCTTAGGTGGGAAACTTGAAATGGAAATGACAGAAACAGTATTCGACTGTACTTTTTGAAAATTTAGACATTCGAGTCAGAAATCAAATGTTCTTGGAAAACAGAATGCAATGGCTAATGCTGAAAATGGTACAAAACCAGTGGAATGGATGATCTTGTTTCAATGGCTACGAGTGAGGAGACACAGAATGAAGTTTTAATATCGTATTACTATTGTTCTGTGGCCAAACAAAAGTTTCACAATTATATTTGCAAACAAATGATTACACAGTTGAAAAGAATAATTTACTTAATTCGTCTTCATTGCAAACAGACAATTGAACAAACCAAATCTCAGTAATAGGAAAAGGTAAAGAAGGGAGAGCTATTTGTACAAGTAGGGGAACCAAATCTTGGTCATCTCTCCACCATTGATGTATATCATGAGCATCCTTGTAATCTTCTGAGTTTGTCCCATCGCATCCATCAGTAAACCTCCCAAGGAATGCTGCATTGCCATCCGCTCCACTATTCCGGCTCCATACCCAATCTGTTCCATTGTTCCTCGGTGCTCGAAGAACAAACATAGATGGTCCCCTGGATTGACATGTATGTCAGGGAGCCATGAAGATAGGGCCATGAGTGGATCTTCAGACAAGTTTTGTGGTTGTTGTTGGTGTTGCTGCGGCTGCTGCGTTTGTTTGAGGGTTCTGGAGAGTGCGAGTCCTGCCGTGATGAGGTTCCCAGTGAATCTAATCCCATGCCTAACCCGTTCATTTGCTATCCTCTCGATTGGGGGAGAAACAAATGGAGGGTTGAACAACAAGGATTTGATGAAAGTTCCAGTCTTTGCCATTGTTTTGCCAGCGAGAAGCGCCATAGCTGCACCCATTGAATGCCCTGTTAGCCAGAAGCTTGAAGCCCCCACAGAATCAGCCATGCTTCTCACAGCTTGCAACGCAATCTCAAAACGGGATGTTTGGTGAAGCCCATTCCGGATTATGTGGATGTCTAACTCAATGTCACGGGATATTGAGGCTGGTTTAGTCAAGGTTCCCCTAAAGGCTACTTCATACCGCGGAACTCCAGAGTCAATAGTGTCTGGTTGTGGTGGTTTGAATTCATAAATGCCCCCAAAAATGGAGAAATCAGCATGTCTTTCAGGTGACGGATCAATTTGAAGTTGAAGGATTCCCACCATGGAGGTGCAAGAGCTTCAGAGCCTTCACGTTTAAGCTGACGATCACGCTCTACTATGTATATTCCTTGAACTAAACAAGCAGCTACACAACGCTTGTGATCTTCATTTGCCCTGAAAAAGAAAGACATAATTCATGAACCATTTCATAAATCTGGCCACAGACTCGGTTAAGAGACTAATTCCACCTTCAGTACACATTCTACATATAAACCAGGCAGTGAGAGAAGATTCAAATGCTATAACCAGGAAATGTAGAATGTCTTGCAGAAAAAAAAAACAAGTAAAAGGTCCACAAGGGTTTTATATAATTGACAATTCACAAATTATACAGGAAAACCAAAGTTGAATTCTAAGATCAATATTCAAACATACCAATCAACTTTTGTAAGGTGTGAAGGTCCACACAGAGTGAACTCTTCTCTATCAGAGGCCATTGATCTTCAAGTAAGCTCCTTTCTTTAACTGCAATCTCAAGTGATGCGATTTCAATATTTTAACTTTCGAAATATGAATCGTAAGTAAGCGTTAGACCAATCAAATCATCACGATATTTCATTTCTGGGTAATCGTAAGTAAGCTTGCAATTTTTGTTTTCAATCGGAGCATCCCAAAGACAAAAACACGATTGAAGATAGAAGCAATTCATCGAGAAATGCAGGAGGGAATCGAGACTAGAAATTGAAGGAAACAATTGATTTGATCTGGTAAAAGGTAAAAATGAAATAAATACCTAAAGTGGAGATGAAGCAAACATGTCTCTGCAAATTATCTCCGTGATCTTCCTTAAAGAAACAGCGAAGATGAAAATGTTAAGAGAATCTCTTGTTGATGATTAAATAAACCGACGACGTTTAAGATGTAGTCAAACTCAAAAACTACTCGGAACATTACGATCAGATGAGCTTTCAATGCCTCATATACTCCAACTTTGAGAACAAATGACTAAGCCACTCTCCTTATGACACATATACCACTCAACTCCTTTCATTATTTTGCTGGATTTCTTACCCCTTCTCGTTTAATTTAAGTTAAATAAATAAAAATATGATGTAGAAAACCGAGCCAATTTATGCGTACCAACCAACTAATTTATGATGTACCAAACAATTTAATTTGTACCAAACATTTTGTACCAACCCATTTAATTCGTTTACGTACGTTGTCTTCTTCATCAAATCGGAGAATCTTATAAAAATTTTGATGTCGCTGACCCTTACGCCTTTTGGCTTATACCGGCTTTATTCTCCCAAGCTATTGTCATACCACTAACCCGGTTTCTGTTGACACAAGGTTTGGTTCTTCTTCTTCTCTACACTGCTGTGAGCACTTTTTTTGTTTTCGTGTTTGGTTTGGAAGCAATGGAGCTGTCATATAAAAAACTTATAAGAACAGTCATTCATTTTGATGTCGTGAAACTTATACAAATTTACTTGTTGTGCAGATTCAATGATTAAAACAGTCATTCATTTTGATGTTGGTGGATTTTATGTTGAAACCGCAAATGGGTGTTGGTGTATTTGCGTGTTATTTCCGGTCCCGCACATGTCTCAATGGGTTGGAATCCCGGATCATGTTCAAGAACAAGTAATTTTACCTCCACTATATGCTAAGAAGAAAGGACGACCACAAAAAAATCGGTATCCATCGCTTGACGAGAGACATCAGAAATCTAGTAATAAGACCAATCTTAGTTTAGGCTTGGAAGAGTGTTTCAACAGTAGCACCCGAGGTTGAACTGTGTTTCAAGTATCAAGTTTCGTCATTACTTCTTTGCATGCATTTTGAACTTTGTTGAACGGTTTGAATTTTGCAACTTCGTTGCATGCATGTGGCATGTTTTCAATTTAATGTTTGTGGCCCATTTTCAATTTAATTAGTGTGGCCCATATTATTTCAGTGGCCCTTTATCAATTTAATTAGTGTGGCTCGATGATGTGGCATGGACAATTTACGTTTAGCGTCTGAGGTCCCTCTTAATGGTACAGAAGGTTTGCGACTTGCTCAAATCTAATCACTTTCTTCTAACATCGAGCCTCTCTTATTCGGTTTCTTCTCTTCTCAGCTCAAATCAACAACTCCTCAGCATTTTGTCACCGGATTCTGCAGTCGAGAACCATCTTTCGTTGATATCTGTCTCTAGTTTCTTCCTCCGACTTACGACTCTTCTCGACGAGAAATTTAAACGCTACCCTTGTTTACTCAGATTGATTCGTCTTCCTTTGCTGATTGAGTTCGCTTTCTTCGGAGTATTACTAAATTTATTTATGTTCGACTTTGGGGAAGCGAAGTCTTGCTATTCTCGAATCCGAGCTCATGATCAATGGCTAAAGCCATGGAATCAAACTCGAAAGTAAGGAAAGAGCCCATCTTGATCGGTTTAATTTGTTCACTTGGTTTACATTTGGTTTAATTTGCTCTCTTGGTTCACAGGTTGGATCATGTAATTTTAAAAATTTTGCTGGACAAATATGTAAACAACCATCAATTTCCTTATTAAATGATTTAAATAATTCCTTAAGTTAATTTGCACCGCGGAGTATATGAGTCACTTTCTCTTCTCAAAGAAGAGTATACGAGGCATTGACCCATCAGATGAAGTGAAACAAGTGAGGATATTTTGTATATTTTACTACAACAATTAGAATTTAAAAATACTGGTTATTCTAGTGACAAAAATTTTTAGAGGTTAATTATATTCAGATATAAAAAAAATTTAAAATATATATGTCATTTTAATATAAAATAACTTTTTTGCTATTATTTTCAATTTTTATATTGATAAAAGCATATAATAAAAAATACTTAAAATTATTTTGTAATTTATATACATGGATTAGTTACATATATATTATATATGGATGTAATTAGAACAAAAATCAAATAAATATATAGAAAATGATCAAAAGAATACTGAAATTTCACAAAATAGTCAAATTAAACAAGAAGAGATCAGAGTTAGAAGAAAACAAAAACTCGATAGATTGAAAAGAAGAGAAATTTGTGTCGATATGTGTGGAAGAATTCTAGGGATTTTAAGTTTCGAAATAAAAGAAATTAGGAGAAATTGATATATTAGACAAAAATCAGTTTTTTGTTTAATGACAATTGACGTTTAATTAACGTCATTAACAGAGTTAATTTTTGTGCGTTATGTTTGACTTTTATTGAACATAAAATGGCTTAGCCAAGGCAGGTTCAAGATTAATTTGGCGACACCTGTAGTTCGAGTTTAATTTGGCTATTTTGCGAAAGTTTGGTATTATTTTGGCAATTTTCCCGATAAAATAATAAATACGTAAAAATATATCAAATACAAACATTTGCTCCCTAAATTCTGATAAGGATTATTCGGCCATGCAACCATTTCAACTGATGATTTTGTAACCATAAAACCGTTCAATATATGAATCGAATGTTTTCATGTCATAAAGAGGTTCTTTTGGTTACAAGTTCTTAAACTAGCATACAGTCAGAGACAACCTAAAATTCTTAACATCATCTAAGTCCTAATACTAAACTAGTCTGTCTTTTACCAATTGAGAAAGCTTATTAAAGAAGACGAGTACCAAAGATTCTGTACAATCTGCTTTTCCAAGGCTCAGCTTTGTGAGTATAATAAGAGATTATACAACACTCAATCCATGGTGGATTTCTTGAAGCCCCAAAGTTGGAGCTTTCCCTTATTCCAAGCAACCGATTCCGCTTCTTCATCAACATCTCTGTGTCTCTAAATCCTAAACCCCAAAAGTACTCCTGCCAATAGATCAACTCTTAGAGTATGGTATTCATAAATAATCTTTGTTTACAGTTTACATGCATATAAGATCAAATGTGGTCTTACTGCGTCTTTATCGCATAAGGAAGCCTCTAAAGTTGATGTTGGGTCCTCCAGTGTCAACAAAACTCGATGATGGTGATTTGCATCTAAAAAAAAATCCTCTACTTGCCAAGGGTATGCAGCTACAACCCTAACAATGCATCTGTACTTGTATGTAACCTGTTATAACAGCATACACAAGCACAAAAAAAAATATTCTTAATCTTTTCAGGGGATGCAGAATATAGATTCATGAATGGTACCTTGGGGAATGTTATGATATCCATCAGTGTAACAAATGGGGCACAATCTTCAGCTGTCTCTGCAAGAAACCGAGAAGATTATGAAGTCTGTCTAATGTCAAGACAGCAAAAAAATAGTTGTTGGAGATCAAATCCTACTCACTAAGGAAAAGAGAAGTTTTGTTTAGAAAGAATGATCAAGTATTGCAACCTGTCAATCCAGGAGGTGAAGGGAAACACCAAAAGGGAATGTGACCCAACTTCGATGATAATCTCTTATCAAAAATCCTAGTTTTGGGGACATTAGAGAAATAAATCAAAAGGGTAAGAGATATACTAAAAGCAGATAAGTCAGAAGTAATTACTAAAAGAAACCTCAAGAAGTACTAACCTCATGATCTTTTCGACTAAATGATCATTTTGAGCGAGATAAACCTTTGTAGAGTTGGTAAACTTACCTACCCAAGATCCCCTATCAACTTCACAGAATATGTTGTAAAGTTTTACCCAATCACCAGGTTTTACCTGATGAAATAGATGACTGCTTAGAGAAACTCTCAAGATCGTTCCAACAGTTGGAAAGCTGACCAGTATCTCTCTTGACGGTAAAGTATGAACTGAGAGACTGCTTAATGCCTTGTCTTCTACAATTCCCCTATCAATAGCCAACAATGTACACCAAATAGAAAAAGAGTAAGTGTAGAATATCAGAAAATGTAAATTTCAACTAATCAAAAATAGAAACATATTGAATCAACATTTTACAAGAGGTGCAATACTAATATCTAACCTCAATTTCCCTTAAATATAATTCCACACATGATTGATATTCGTAAATGTATAAAACAACTCAAAATCAACAATCCGAGGATTTTAAGAAATTTTTGCTTGCCAATTTAATACTCACTTTTCCAGAATAGATGCTGGAGGTGCATCAGTTCCATCCCATACAAAAATGGCGTTCAAATTTTCATCAGCATGAAGGATCTCCAATACAAGAAACAGCAGAAAACAGGGTAAGATTAGTAAAAGATTTTAAGTTACCATAAGGTGCTGGTTTCACGAGTTACACTGCTTTCTCGTGTCAATTGAGACTTGAGAGTATAGAACAAATGTAAGAGTTAAGTCATATTACCTTGCACACCAAATCAAAGCATTTTCCTTCCTTGATCTCTCTCAAGAATGAAAAATTTTCTATGGAGGAAGGTTTTATTCCGCAAGATACTGTCTGCAAAACTAAGAACAAAAAGATATAATGACAGGTTATGAGAATCATTCAAAGTTAAATCATGTAATACTATATTGGTTGCAGGTCTGATGGTACAGATATTGAACTGAAAGAGGTCTAAACAATTTCTGACAGTTCTGGTACTATAAAACGTATAGAATGTTTGTTTTCTGTTTTCTCCTTCGTAGCTAACATCTTAACCTATCTAAAGCCATTGAAGAATTCTAAGCACATCTTTATAAGCCTGCAGACTCTATTACTGTATAAATCTTGAAATAATATGAAGAGTTGAGAGAGCAAAACAAGCTCACATTGTTACCTTTATAAACTTCGCTGCGACCAGCAAACGCTTTGTGTAGATCATCCATGAAACTCTTGTATTGTGCTTCTTCTCCAAAATTTGAAGTACATTGGTAACATACTAAATCCTTGCCAATACCTCTTTCAAACAGCGCAAAGGAAGAAACCCATTTATCACAAGCAGCATTAACTCTTTTTCCACCATCGAAAGTTTTCATCTACAAGAAAAAAAATGCAAACTTTTGATTCTAAGAGATCAATTTGTCTCCAGAGAATCAATGCACAAGATTAATAGAAGTGTTTGAGACCAGAGAGTCTTGTACCTTGATGCGTGTAAACAGAATTATGTCCTCATGACTCTTGATTTGAGGAAGTTCTTCAAGTGTGTTACTAAATACATTTACAGTAAGTCCAGGATTTGGGTATGAATCATCAATTATCCGGAGTGTACAAATCCAGTCTGAAATTGTGAAAATTCGAACTTTGAGCAGAAAGTACTCGTATTTTGGGTTGAAAAAAGTTCAAAGTTCTCAAATCAATCACACCCAAGGATTGGGTAAAATGTTAGGGTTTCACAAAACAAAAAAAACCACTTAGATCTCCATGAATGAAGGATGAAGAACAACACTAGATACTAGATTCACATAAAAGTATCTCTCATTGACGAAGAAACGAAAATTTAAGGATGATAAAACGAAAGACAAATTGGGTTTTGGATACCATTATTGCGACATTGTTTGGGTTCTCTACGTTCAAGAACAAAACCAATCAGACTAACGTGTTGGTTGATGAGACTAATGGCGTCTTTTATTTTCACAAGCTTCGGACTTTCTCTCTTCTTCACCATCTCCTTCACCGGAAAACTTCTCCCGTTTCTTTACAACGTCTTAAATCAAGTTACGGTATTTATTTATTTATAATTTCCTTGAAAATGGGACATAAGAAATACTTGCCACTAGAGGCCCGGGGGATGCAATCTTAGACCTTCTTTGACTACCGCTTGCAAGTAAGGGAGGTTTGGTAAATCTGTTTTTTTTGAATCAACTTTGTTTTACCTACAACGGAATCAAGTTGTTTTCTTAGTATGTCAAGAACGTTAAGATTGTTAATGATCTCCGCCATTGTCCATTGTATTTTTTGCACTGAGGTATCTGTGGCTCCAGCGAAAAACTCATGCAGTGAGAAGATACATAACATTTTTTTGAGTAATTTTTGTATGGATCCTCCAAGTGATCTTATACTCTGCATTTTCATCCCCATAAGATGCCAAAAATACATCTATCATATCCATACCTTGATTCTAATCAAGGTGTTTCTCTTTGTGTTCCACATGAATTCTCTCTAGCAACTCACTAATTCTTTCGGAAATAGTCATTATCTCCCTCTTGAATAGTGGGATCCGAAACATTTTTAATAGCCTGCGCAATAAAGATACTTGGAAAATCTTCTTGGTCAAGGCAAAAGTATCAATTACCAAACCCCTTACTTTCTCAGCCTCATCGTTCTCCTCTAAAAGCTCATTCCCATACTCATCCTGCACAAGGTGTTGTTCACAAGCTTCATTGCTTCCTTACTTATCTAAACTCTCTCACCCATCCTCGCCTTATTGAGAAGGCTGTTGTAAAATCTTTGTAGCTCTTCAGCACAAACATCTAGTGACCTTTCGAGACCTTGTGGTTGTAGCAGCTTAGTGATTATGATCTTCTTCATGAACTTCTAGCAATCTCCATAGGGAGTGTAGATGATGCTAGAAGGTCCAAACATAAGGGACTCATTGATTCCACGAACACCGGGCAGGGCACATTCACATCATGGACTCTGAAGATCTCATAGACCACTGAGGCTAAAGAGACAAGAATGATGGGGACGCTAAAGATCCTAAGATGGAGGAGAGGTCCATACTTTGAGGAGAGTTTCTCAAAAGAATTGTGTGTTAGAGCAGAGAGGAGAAGGTGAAGATGACCGACGATTAAAAGAGAATGAGGGCTCGGAGGAAGATCACAACTTCGTGAGTCGTTTGATTTCTTGAAGAAGAAAGAGTACCAGATGAGTGAGAAGAGACATAGGAGGGTGAAGATTAAACAGTTCTTAAAGTGAACGCTGATCATTGTTGCTCAAAGTAAAGATGGAACTGATACAATATATATAATCAAGAATCACTGATTATGTCATTTTTTCACTTGAAAATAAAAATTATAAAAGTAACATGTTGATTACACGGTAGGGTTTGCCAATTTTCAACAAAAAAAAGTATGGGCAAGACATTAAGTCAAGCCACCTACTACACCCACCGAGAATTAAAACCAGAGAAAACATATGTAAATAAAACCAGAGCAATTAAGAGGCAATACAACTCTCACTAGCAAAAAGATCTCTGAGCCGCAATGGGAAGGAGAAAACAACATAAGAATGAAGCCTTGACTCTTTCATGACACTTGCAGCTATGAGAGTGGAGCCTCTGTTCGCTTTTGACTTCTCCACTTGAATGTCCCAGTCCAAAAATGATATAAACCCTGCCTAAACTCTTCTCCAAACGATCGGAAGGAATGCCACATATTTGGTCTTGAAATCGAGTTCAGAAGATAAGAATCTTCTGCAGCAAAAACAATCTTGTTGATTTTAAGGGATATCATACTCTCAACAGCACAAATAATACTTATCGACTTAGCCTCAAACAATGAGCTAATCTGTCGAAAAGGTTTGCGACTATGAGATAGACTGTTCCCTTAGAATGTTGGAGCACCCAAGCAGCTCCACACAAGTTCTTCACTTTGGACCATGGCCACCCTGTATTACATTTGAGCCAATGAGAGGGTGGGGGTTCCATCTAACTTCCACAACACTTGAGACATGCATGTGTTGTATATTTTTCTCCTGAGCCGCTAGTCAAATGTTAGCATCCTCTCTGCTCTTTGATATAGTTTCCATTACTGTGAACACTGATCTGTTGAAAAGAAATGCATTTCTGTTTTCCAAAGGATCCACAATATCCATGGTATTGATAACTTCACCACTTCTGAGTAATGATTTTGCTTGCTCGCCAGAACCAAATACTGAAAGTTTGATAAAAAAAAGATTCATTGTCGAATCCACCCTTTGGGTGTGGAATGCCAGAGACAACCTAAACCTGTCTAGCTACGATACAAGTGAAGAGAATATGGTTTGCAGCCTCTCCCTGTAATCCACATAGCTGACAAATATTGTCTAACTTAATATCCTTTGTGATTAACAAATCGTTGACTGGGAGAGCATTGTTCACTGCTTTCCAGAAGAAAGTTTTAATCTTACTCACAGTTTTGAAGGAGCAGACTTTTTTCCTCACCTGCAAGGAAGAAGGACTTGTCACAGCCTGTGCCAAAAGGTCATTGTGTTCGTCTCTAAGCACTAACCAATAGGCGGATCTCACTGTGAAATTACCATTCTTGGCATGTTTCCACGACCAGAAATCCTCCATATTTGAGATTAGTCTGTTTTGCAAATCCTTCAAATGTCTTATTGATTGAACAACTCTCTAAGCTTAATCATATCCCAGCTTTTTCTTGATGGCTCAATGAGACTTTCAACCCTCAAGTTTAGATCACACATGGTTTTTTTGTATAAGGGGTTCTCGTTTCTCCATCACTGACCCACTTATCCATCCACACCCTCATATTACTTCCATTTCCCACCAACTTATTGACTCATTTCATAAGCAGATCCCGTCTCCACAAAATGCTTCTGAACCAAACGAAGGTCTAACCGGTAGAGTTGCGGATTCAAAATCTCCTTCTTTGAAATATCTAGACTTTAAAAGAGAAGCAATAAGACTGTTAGGATTAGATAAAAGTCTCCAAGCCTGTTTTGTTAAAAGGGCTTGGTTAAAACAGGCCAAATCCTTGAAACCAAGGCTACCTATGTCTTTTGGCATACACATTTTGCTCCATTTTTTCCAATGAATTTTCCTCTTGTTTTCCTTAGAATCCCACCAAAAGATAGACATTGCTGCAGTGAGCTTGTTAATCGAGTATTTGGGTAGTCTAAAGCACGACATAGCGTGAATTGGCATAGCAAGAGCCACAACTTTAAGGAGGATTTATTTACCCCCTTGGGTGATCATTCTCGCAAACCATCCAGACATCCTTGTTTGTAATTTTTCATGGATGAAATACATCATTTTAGACTTCAAACCTATGAACACTCTGGAAGTCCAAGGTAAGTGCTTGTACCACCAATGGTCTCAATCCGCAGGCAATTTCGGAGGCTAGTCTGTGTTTCAAATTAAACCTTTGAGCCAAAGGCAATTGTTGATTTGTCAAAATTTATTCTCTGGCTAGATTCCTCACTGTAGGTATTTAAAATCTGCTGGATCTTTTAAGCTTGTTCGATTGTAGCCTTAAACAAGAACAAAGAGTCATCGGCAAAAAACAAATGATGAAAAGAATGTCCCATTACACCAAATTTTATCCCTTCTATCAAACTTTATCTTTCCGCTTTAATCATCAGATGAGTTAGTGCTTCGGTGCATAAGAAAAAAAAAACAAAAAGGGATAAAGGATCCCCCTGTATCATTCCTCTACCTAGTTGGATCAAACCACGAGGAGCATCATTGATCAAAACATCATAAGAAACCATAGTGACCGTGAACATTACCCACCAGATTCATTTTTCATTAAAACCCACAGCTCGCAATTGAGCCTCCAAAAAGCTCCACTCAATGCGGTCATAAGCCTTCGACATGTCTGTCTTGACTGCTAAAAAATCATTGGAGACAGCTGGGACCGTTTTTAATGCATGAACCAACTCATGAGCAATCATGATATTGTCCGTGATTAGTCGATCCGAGACAAAAGCTGAGTGTGTTTGGCATGCAAGACCAGAGAGCCATGGTTTTAACCTTTTTACCAAAATCTTTGAAATGATTTTGTATAAGACCGTACATAGACTTATAGGCCTTAAGTCAGTCATGGATGTGGGAACATCCTTTTTCGGAGTAAAACACAAATGTGTAAAGTTCCACTCTTTGGGGAAGCTCTCTGTCACATAAATTTCTGGATTTCAATGGTAGTGACATGGCAGACCACATTCCAATAATGTTGATAGAAAACCCTTGTCATGCCATCGGGACCTGGAGCGCTAGAAGGGCAAATCGAGTAAACAACCTCCTTGACTTCCTAAGCCGACATAGGTTTTGTCAATGACAAATTCATGGATGAGGTCACACGGGGTTGGAAATCGAGGAACAAATCATCCAAATCAGATGGGTTGGAAGACCTAAACAAATCTGTAAAGTAAATCGTTGCTACTTCCCCTTTAGATGCTTCCGGAAATTGAAATAAGCCATTTGAATCCATGAGTTTCTCAATCGTGTTCCTTGATCTATTAGCAGCAACAGAAGCGTGAAAAAAATGTAGTGTTCCCATCACCTTCTTTTAACCATTTAGCTCTTGCTTTTTGGCTCCAAAAAATTTCTTCATCCTTATATGCTACAACCAAATCTTTTTTTAGAATGGAAACTCTAGTAAAATATGGAAAAATGGCTAATTGTTCTAGCTCCAAATCCGCTTATAGAGTTGTAATCAAAACTTTGGAGTTCAAATTGTTCTGTATTTTTTATTGGCTTAAAGCTTTGCGACAATCTCTAATTCTGCCCGAGATACCATGATCACCCATATCAGAGGTGTGATTCCACGCTTGGATAATAGCCTCCTTGACCTGCAGCTTATTAATAAAACATTTATCAAACCAAAACTGCCCTATGTAAGAGTCTTGTGATGAAAGAAGTTTAACTATCACTGCCCGGTGATCACTCCCTTGCTTCATAAGAAAAATTTGATTTGAACTTGGATATTTTCGGTTCCAAACTTTATTACCAAAAGCTCGATCTAATTTTCATTGAATCCATAGCCCATTACGCATTTCTCCCCACGTAAAAGCGCTACATGTATTATCCAATTCTTGAAGCTTATTTACTAAAATCATATACACAAAAGGTCTAGAACTAGCATCAGAACGCGTCAGACCACCAATTTTCTCACCCACGTGCAGAATATCATTAAAATCCCCAACAACACACCAAGGTTCCAATCTTTTGAGTCCTAGTCAAGTGAGATTTTTTCACATATGAGCTCTATTTACAACCGTAACAGCTCCATAGATACTGGACAAGTCAAAATTTTCACTTCCAAAAGAGACATAGCAATCCAAAATATTTTTATCCGCAAACTTAATATCAATTGTTACAGATTTTTTCCAAAACAGGGCAAGACCGCCACTAAAACCTATAGGATTAACCGTATATAGCCTATCATAACCAAGGAAAGCTTGGAGATCTACTAAAACATTACTGCAGTTTTTCGTTTCCATTAAAAACAAGACCTCCAGAAAGAAATTTTGACACATTTCCTTTAGCCGCTGAATTTTCAAGGCTTGAGACCGTCCCAAACCTTGAAAATTCCAAGAGAGAATACTCATTATTCTTTGGGCTGTCCCACCATGGGGACTGGGAAAGATTTATCACGCTTTGTGCTTGACTTTTTTGATGTCTCCTCATTTTTTCTTTTCCTCTTGAAAGAGCCTCTCGAGTCATCCTCTCCCCTCTTCTTCTGTGTTTTTGATAAAGCCCTCTTGAAACTCTGCGGCCTCTTCCTTGGTTTGGGTTTACCTCACGTAGTCGCGGACGTACCTGTTTCAGAGAAACAAGTACGGGAAACCGTAGAACTGAGAGGTTCAGCTGATAGTTGCTTGTAAGATTCTCCATGACTAGTAGCAGAAAAGTGTGGAGGAAAGTAAGAGTGACAATTGATATAGATAGCATCTCCATTAGCTTTGGTTGGTAGGGAACCAAAGAAAGGCCTAGCTCTTTCGATTATTTCTCTTCATAGTCGTATACCCTTCCTTTTCCTTTGTCAAGACAAGACGAAACAAGGGGAGGTGTTTCTAGCATGCGGACCACCTTTTGGTACAGAGGATCTTGTTCCACAGCCACTATAGTAGATTTCACTCTCTCCATTCGAGCTTCCCTGTCGACATCAGTAGCAAGTTTAAGGAAATCATGAAATTTCGTCAAAACCTAACGAGCAATTTTTGCTCGACCAATGAACTTATTAATCCCCACTTGCTCCTCCAAAATGATGCCAAAGAGTGGATCATTCTCTTTAAAGATAAGAGTCTGAGCATGAGGAGAAACTTGATTTTTTTCCCTGAACTGTTCTCTTTTTCTTTTTTTGCAGCAATGAGAATAAGAAAATAGTCTTTTTCATGATTGAGTCATTGACAATGATATCACCGCCGTTGAATTCGTTCATAGTGGTAAAAAAACTTCAGTAGATGCTCCATTAGGGAAACAAACAACTTTCGATTTTGTTAAGGGTTTTGAAACATCAAACATCACCAGAACCCGCACAAAATCCTTGGGTTGAGCCTTATTATCGTCTAGACGAACTTCAAGAACTTGTCCTATTATTTCCTCAAGAACCGAAATTGCTTGAACAGTATAGAAGTTGAGCGAAATGTTTTTGATTTGGACCCATAAGGTATGAATTGAAGGTAATGTTCAAGAGGGTATTCTAACCAATTGTATGTGGCTAAGGTCCACTCGTTATAGGTCTGTACTCCTTTCTCCAGAATATCCATAAAATCATGTTCATTTGTGAAGATGAACTGAAACCTTTCTTTCGAGAGAGCAACTCCTCTTACTTTGCCTTGCTTTTGCCACTTCCTTGGCATATCGATTATCATAATCGCCATCTTTTGGTGATCTGGGTTAAGAAGACGATCCCCAATGCTTAATTTGTTTCGTTCACTGGAACAAAAGCCATGGAGATTTGACATGACAAAAGGCATGTCTTCCTCTTCTAAGCTCAACGACATCAATTCTTTATCCATAGAAAATGACATTTTTACAAAGATTGAACGATTGCTTCACAAAACCACCACCAGAAGAAAATTAGGTCAAGGAAAACCACTGTGAATTCAGAGAGATCTGGAAAAAACCACCATCACAAGCTCTATTTTCGTTTTAAGAAAGACACTAAAAGAAAAAGAGGGTCCTGAGACCTATCATGATTTGTTTAATGAAAAAGATGGACAGAAACTAGAACCCTCATTTATTATATATATATATATATATATATATATATATATATATATATATATATATATATTATTCAGATCAGCATGACACTCGTAGTCAAAGTGCTAGTATCGATGAATAAACTTATAAGAGTTTAAATCTTCCCAAGGCGACTCACAATGTAAGCAATGTCCCTCACAATAATTAAAAAGACACATTGTTAAGAGTAACCGCAAACAAATCAAAGTAAAGTATCAAGAGAAAACCTGTATAACGATCTTATCTGTAATTCTGAGAAACTGTTCATATGAAGAAGACTGATCTGCCATTGAGATGGAAGCCTCTGGAAGGTAAACAAAGCTATCTCTATCGAAATTCACATTCTGATCTTCAAAGAAAACCTTGACCATACACATCATTCAATATTTCAAGCCCTACTCAATTTTGGAGCAAACGTTTTGAGTTCTTGTTGTTGTCTATTTCAATCAGGTTGTGATCGGACAATTTTCAATGAACGACCCATTCATTTGTTGTCAATTGATGTCGTGCCACATGTCATGTCCTCTATCATAGCCAAGTAAAATGGTTGTGGTATCTATACTTGAGTTTGCTACTTCACGTGTTACTTTCGAGACTAGATTGCATCAGTTAGAGAACTCTTTTTCTTAATTCAAGCATTTGTATCCAGAACTTGTGTAATGTGAATTAAGGTGACTGGAAGTGGAAGAACAGAACAAAAAACCTCAGCACCGGGTTGCTACTTTGGCTCGAAGTTTTTCCCTAGTAAAAAAGACGACACCTGTGGAAATTATGGAACAACTAAGAACTTGAGTGATGGTTTCTTCTTGTCTAACAAAACATCTTAAAAGTCAGAGTACTTGGAGAATGAAAGCAAGAAAAGCTCTATTGGTAAAACTGACCAAAAGAAATCATATCATTGAACATGAGAAAGAAGAGTTACAAGTTCCCCCATCTGAGTGTTAAGTGTGAGATTTAAGAGAACAAATTCTAGAGATTGAGAGATTTAGAGAAGAGAATGAAGATTGAGAGCTATGAAACCAAGAGAATAAGGGAGTATTGAGAATAAGAGGTTTCTCATTCTTAGTTTTGAAATGAAAATTAGAAAGTGTATATATAGACACTCTAAGACTTATCTCTACATACAATTATATTTGCTTATACAAAATTATCCAAAATGGGAATCACTCCAACGTTAACATGGAGAAGAAGAAGATGCTTTCTTCTTTGGTGTTGTGGTCTCCAATGATTAAGTCCACATATGATTATTTCTTCCGACGGCTACATTGACCAAGAGTGGTCACATGTGTCTTCTTAATCCAACAACCACAATTTAAACTTGTTAAACACTCAAGTTGAGCCTTTTCTTGCTTCACACTTCATTGCTTAGTTTAACACTTCCCTTCAAGCTTGAATCTGCAGTATAGTTTATTATGATCAATCTTGAAAGTTGTGACTCTCCACCTCATTAAAAAAACCTTAGTGGAAAACCCATTGGGACAAAACCGACTAAGGGAAAAAGAGTATGGATCATGGTCACGGTTTGGACATATCCACCAATCCAAGTTTTATGTATATGAAATCACACACCTTAGAACTTGCGGCTTTAGTGAATATGTCGTCTAGTTGATCCAAGCTTCTTGTATAGCATGGCAAGATCACACCTTGTCCAATCTTTTCTCTAACTTTATAACAATCTACCTCGATTTGTTTGGTCCTTTCATGAAACACCAGATTAGATGCAATGTGAATGTCGGCTTGGTTATCATAACATATCATAATTGGCTATTGTTATTCGACTCTCAAATCCTTAAGTAAGGCCTTCAACCATATGAGCTCATCTTTGAGCTTCCCCATAGCTATATACTCAGCTTCCGCACTTGAACATGATACCACCTTTTGCTACTTGATTTTCCAAGTCACTAGTTTTCCTCCAAGGAACATGTAATATCCGGTAGTTGACTTACGTTCTTGTCTATCTCCAGCCCAATCTGCATCACAATATCCAACAAGTGTTGTGTCTTTGTTTCGGCCCATCCATATACATGCTCGGGTGTCCCTTTGAGGTACCTTAGGATCCAATCCACCATGATCAAATGACATTTTTTTGGAGCATGCATATGTTGACTCACTTGGCTGACTGCAAAACACAAATTCGGCCTTGTTATGGTAAGGTAAATAAGCTTACCAACCATTTTCCGATATTTGTGTACATCTTCGAAGGGTTCATCGTCTTTATCCCTCCTTGCACGTTGCTTTCTAGGTATCTTCAAGAGGAGTGGAAGATTGTCGTGAACCTACATTACATTCATTCAAAAGATCAAGTGTGTACTTCCTTTGAGAAAGAAAGAGGCCTTCTTGAGAACGGCACACTACCAAGGATGTACTTCATCTTTCCCAAATCCTTAATGTCAAATACAGAATTAAGGTGTGCTTTAATACCTTGTATACCCTCGTGATCGCTTCCCGTGATGATTATGTCATCTACATATACAAGAATAACAACAATGCCTTGTTTACCGACACTTGTGAAGAGTGTATGGTCAGCCTTGGACTTTTTGAACCCATGATCATGCAATGTATGGTTCAACTTGTGGTACCAAGCTCGCGAAGATTTTATGAGACTATAGATGGTTTTTCTTAATCGTAACACATTACTGGATTTAACTATGTGTTCTAGACCCTGAGGATATACACTTCATTCTCAAGCTCGCCTTGGAGAAACGCATTCTTGACATATATTTGCCACAAATCTCAATCAAGGTTAGTCCCTAAAGATGTGCCCTTGTAGTCTTCTCCATAAGTTTGAGTTAAGCCTCTAGCCACAAGTCTAGACTTGTGCCGTTCAATTGTCCCATCACTATTGTACTTAATTGTGAAGATCCATCGAGATATCACGACTATTTTTCCTAGAGGGAGTTCAGCTTCATCGCATGTGTTATTCTGAACCATAGCTTCATGTTCATCACTAATGAAGTCACGCTATACCTTATGCTCTTTAGCTTCTCCATAAATATTTAGTACGGTATATTGCTCAAGTTGTGTAATGAATGCTTGATGTTTTAGAGGGACTTTGATCATGGTGCAAGCAACTTGGTGTGGATGAGCTATCGTGATGTTGTTGAAATAAAGTTGAGAGTTAACCCAACGGGAGGAAGCCTTGCGTACCCTTGTACTCCCCCTAAGTGAAGCTGGTTCGGCTGCATCCACATTTGGGGCAGCCGCGACCACGTTTGGATCAGCCACAACCACGTCCGAATGAGCCACAACCATGTCGGGGTCGGCTGTGACCCCATCTGGGCCAGCCGTAATCACGTCCGGGTAGGCTGCGACCACATCTGGATTGACCACCAGCACGTATGGGTCAACCCCAACAATATCTTGGTTGGCCGCGACCATGTCTCGGTCAGCCGCGTCCACATCCAGGCTAGCCGCAATTTCATCCAGCTCGGCCGTAACCCGAGGAGATTGGACATCTTTCTTGTTACTCCATCCGCTTTCACTAGTTCCTTGGGTGCCCCCTAGAGGTAGCCCAAGCCTTTCCAAACATATTCGAAGTGCCATTTCCCGATCCGAAGTGTTGCGGGTGAAGTTTTGAAGACTAGTCCAATCTTTAACATCGTAAAATCCTTCTTTCTCTATAAAATTGACATCCTTGGACACCATAACTATGCGTTTATCCGGTATGTAACATTTGTATCCTTTTTGTGTGATGGAATAGCCAATAAACATGCCCCTAACACTCTTGGCCTCGAGTTTTTTTCTTTGTTCTCTTGGGATACGGACAAAATACACACATCCAAACACACATAAGTGATCAATAATGGGTTTGGTTTTTTCAATACCTCAAATGTAGACACATCATGGAGTACTCGGGTAGGAATTCAGTTAATTAGATAACATGCGGAGACGACCGCATCAACCCAAAAATGTTTAGGAACATTTATATGAAACATCATCGACCTAGCCACTTCCATAAGATGTCGATTCTGGCATTCAAAAACTCCATTTTGCTGTGGAGTGTTTGGGCAAGTCGTTTGATGAATGATGCCGTGTTTCGCAACAATATGTTGAAATGCACCACTCATGTTTTCTCCTCCATTATCTGACCTTAGGATTTTGATCTTTGCACTATATTGATTAAAAACATAAGTTTGGAAGTTTGTAAATGCTTCTAGAACTCGATCTTTAGTTGGTAACAAGGTTATCCAAGTAAATTTCGATTTTTTATCAATAAATGTCACAAACTACTCATGCCCTTCTTTAGATTCATATAGAGATGACCACACATCCGAGTGAATAAGGTCAAAACAATTTTCATACATGGGCAAAGATCTAGGAAAAACAGTTTTGCAATGTTTACCAAGAATGCAAGCCTCACAAGAGTCATTTTTAAATGAAACATTAGGTAACAACAAGTTCAAGGCACGAGAATGTGGATGTTCATACCGGGCATGCCACAGTACATCATTACTTAGACTAAAACTAGAAGTGAAAGCATTAGAAGAATAAGAACTAGATAAATTCGCATTGAGAGATAAACTCGGTGTTGTTCTTGGTGTCATCCAACAAGAATAATCTGTCTTTGGCCATTCCTTCTCAAAGAATCCGACCACTCTTAATATCCTGAAAACAAATCTTGTTTGGATCGAATATGGCTTTGCATTTCAAGTCACTCACAGCCTTATAGGCGCTTAACAAGTTTGATTTAAATGTAGCCATATAACATGCCTTAGAGTTCTTATCAAATAAGTGTAAGTTGCCAATTCCCTCAATAGGAACATGTTGACCATTAGCTATCACAACATTATCTAGGGCCGGTTTTATTTCCCCTTATAAGTTCCTATTACTAATCATATGGTGAGATGCTCCAAATTTATTACCAACGGTTTAGTAATTTTTGAAACATAAAGAGTTACGAGACTCCTTTAAAGCATTAATTGATTTGATGAGCTCTTCAAGGTCAGCTATCCTCACATAATCCCCTTGAGCTGTTACCATAGTTGTCCCATTGATACCTTGAGAGAATAAATCTGAACTTCCTTGAGCCACATCTTCACTTGCAACGTTTGCCTTGAGTTTTTCCCTTCGGTTTGTTTTTGGTGTGGATGGAGAGTCCAGCAATGGTCCTTGGTGTGTCCCTTGCGTTTACAATGTTCACAGACAACCATCATCCTCTCATCGTTCTGGTATGAAGCTTTGTTGACCATTACAAGCTCGACCTTTCTACTGAGAATATTTCGAGAACCTTGTTCTCTTTGTACTAAGCCACAAGCTTCATCCAAAGTTGGAAGCTTTTCTTGTCTCAAGAGGTGACAAACCAGGTCCCCATAATCTGGATTCAAGTTCATCATCATCACAAAAACCTTTTCTTGCTCAAGCTTTTCGTTAATTACCATTGGATCCACCGTAGATGGCCTAAACATTTCAAGTTTGGCCCAATAAGACCTATAATTCCCAAACCATTTAGTAAACTCCATATCTTCTTGTTTGAGGTTATTAATGGCCTTCTCGACCTCATATACACGACTGATACTAAATAGATTTCCATAGACCTTTTAAAGGGAATCCTATAATCTCTTAGCATTCTCACAATGAGAATAAGCATCATGAATGGATGAATCAATCAACTTGGTCATCTTTGTACCACTTTGCTTCATCTTCACCAGCTGTAACCGCTGCACTCACCTCACCCTCCTTTTCCTTTGCCTTTAAACTAACTGAAAGCGCCTTCTTTGGAACTTCTTTTTCATTGTGAGCCCTAATCCCTCAGGAAGCACCATTTTACCCAACAGTCTGTCGGAAAGTTCAAGAACAACAATGGAGATTTTTGAAAAACTAGAGAGATTATGAGACCTTGGAGAGATTAAATATTAGCCTAGGATAAACCTAGCTCTGACACCATGTGAGATTTAAGAGAATGGATTCAAGGGATTGAGAGATTTGGAGAAGAGAATGAAGATTGAGAGCTATAAAACCAAGAGATCAAGGAAGTACTGAGAAAAAGAGATATCTCATTCTTAGTTTTGAAATGAACATTATAAAGTTTCTATGGACATTTTAAGACTTATCTCTACATAAAATTATATTTGCTTATACAAAATTACCCAAAATGGGAAGCACTCCAACGTCAACATGGAGAAGAAGGAGACGCTTTCTTCTTTGGTGTTGTGGTCCCAAATGCTTAAGTATACATGTGACTATTTCTTCCAATGGATATATTGACCAAGAGTGGTCACAAGTGTCTTCTTAATCCAACAACCACAATTCAATCTTGCTTAACACTCAAGCTGAGCTTTTGCTTGCTTAGTTTAACATTAAGAACTAGGAATCTAGAGATTAGAAGTAACATTAAAAAAAGTTGGATTTGAGGAACATGAATGCACTTAAGACGATGAACCATGCTTAGACGCATTCGTTCAAAAGTCTCTTCCATGTTAACCTTATCTCTTTCGATTTTCCAGTCAAAGCACTCAACCATCACTACAATGGCGTTTCCACTAACATAGAAGCTAGATTTGCTCCATGACAGACTTTCCTTCCGCCGCCAAAAGGAGAAAACTTGAATGCTTGCTCTTTCTTGTCTTCTTGTCCTGATGTTGATGAATTTAGAAATCTCTCATCATAGCATAAGTATTAATAACAAGTGATGTCTTATCCGGTATGTTGAAACCTTTGATCTCACAACTCTCTTGAAATATCCTTACCAAGAAAGGAGAGGGTGGATGCAATCTTAGCCCTTCTTTGACTACCGTTTGCAAGTAAGGCAGGTTATGTAGATCTGTTTCTTCAATCAACTTTTTTTTACCAACAACTGAATCAATTTCTTCTCTCAGTCTCTGTCTCTCAAGAACATTACCGTTGTTCAGGATCTCCGCCATTGTCCATTGTATTGGTTGCACTGTGGTATATGTGCCTCCAATGAAAAGCTGCTCCAGCGAGAAGACAATGGGAAACTGTTTTTAAATAATTTCCGTTTGGAGCCTCAAATGAAATCCACATAAAGAGGTTCACTTACCACAAAAACCGATTTGATATGATTCCTAGTGATCCTATACTCTGCATTTTCATCTCCATAAGCTTCCAACATCACATATAGCATATCCATACCGTGATTCTCCTTGTGTTTTTTTCGCTTTGTGTTCCACAAGAATTTTCTCTAGCAGTTCATCGAATCTGTTTGAAACTCCCATTATCTCCTTCTTAAATAGTGGAATCCGAAACTTCTTTAGTGGCCTGCGCAATATAGCTACCCGTAAAATATTCTTGCTCAACGCATACACTTCATTTACCAAACCCCTTACTTTCTCAGCCTTACCGTTCTTCTCTGAAAGGCTCCATCCCATGCTCATCCTGCACAAGGTCATGTTCATAAGCTTCACTGCTTCCTTCCTGATCTCAACACTCTCGGTCATCCTAGCCTTATCGAGAAGGTTGTTGTAAAATATATGTAGCTCTTCAGCACGTATACCATGTGACCTCTCGAGAGACTATGGCCGGAGAAACTTAGTGGCAAAGATATTCTTCATGAACTTCTAGTAGTTACCATAGGGCGAGTTGACAATGCCAAAAGATCCAAAAAAGGAACTCATCGATTGCAGGAGCAGAGCGAAAGGAGATGTTCACATCATGGACCCTGAAGATCTCATAGGCCACTGAGGCTGAAGAGACGAGTATAACAGGACGTTATATATCCTAAGATGGAGGAGAGGTCCATACTTGGAGGAGAGTTTCTAAAGAGAATTGTGGATTAGGGCAGAGATGACAAGGTGAAGATGACCAATAATGGGAAGACAAGGAGGGCTTGGAGGAAGACCACAGTTTCTCGAGTCCTTTGGTTTCTTGAAGAAGAAAGAGTAACAAGAGAGTGAGAAGAGACATTGGAGGACGAAGATGAGACAGTTCTGAAACTCAACGCTGATCATTGTTACACAAAGTGAAGCATACATTGATGCAGTAACTTTACTAGGACAAAGCATACACTGATGCAATAACTTTACAAGGAGAACCAATGTCCTTTGCACAAGCTAAGAAGTTTGATGAGTGGATTCAAGCTATGAATGAAGAGCTAATTGCTCTGCAGAAATCAAACACTTGGAGTATTTGCTTATTGCCTCCTAACAATCGTGCAATAGGGTTCAAATGGGTACATAAAACAAAACTTCACGCTGATGGAACCTTGGAGAGACAGAAAGCAAGATTAATGGCTAAAGGGTATACACAACAAGAAGGAATTGATTTTGTTGACACATTCTCACCAATTGCAAAAATGACAATAGTTAAGACTTTGTTATCAATTGCAGCTGCAAAACAGTGGAGTTTGAGTCAAATAGATATCTCAAATGCTTTCTTAAATGGGATATCAGATGAAGAGATTTACATGCCATTACCTCTAGGATACAAACCTAAAGAATGTTAAGTTATACCTCTTAATCTGGTATGCAAATTGAAGATTTCAATTTATGGTCTAGAGCAAGTTTTAAGACAATTTATGTTAGAGCAGCGCATAAGGTGCTTCACTACTTAAAATGGACGATATGACTTTGGGTTATTCAACTATACAACAAGTGATCTAGCACATAAAGCCTTCATTGATGTAGACTGGGGATCTTGCATGAGCACAAGAAGATCCACCTCATGGTTCCGTATGTTTCTAGGATCAACATTGATATCATGGAAATTCAAGAAATATCAAACTTTTTCTTTGTCCTCAGTAGAATCAGAGTATAGAGCTATAGGATTTGGAGTCAAAGAGGTTCTATGGCTAGTCAATTTGCTAACATGACTTCAAGTACATCAATCGAAACATGTTGCTTTATATTGTGATTCAGTTTTAGCAATCAACATTGCAAGTAATCCAATATTCCATGAGGGAACAAAACACATGGAATTGGATTGTCATATTATTTGAGAGTGATAGAGGAAAACTAAACGAAGAGAATTCAAATAGAAAAAGCTAATGCTTTATTGATTGTTCTAAGAACTCAAAAACACAAGTTGCAGGAAATGAATCGATGATTGAAAAACTAAGGCTGCAAGTGCGTTATATAAGAAGTAGTTCGAGAAAAAACAAAGAAAACCTAAAATAAAAAGGAAAAGATAGAGTAAATTGTAACAAACATAGGCGGTGATTGTTTCATCACGTGAGCACATGATATTCTTATATTACAGAGAAAATCCAGAATGGTTTGATAAAGACTCTACATGTTAGAACAAAAAATCAGTTGGGAGATACTTTTACAAAGGCTTTGTTTCCTACATCTTTTCGACATATTACAAGCAAAATGTCTCTGATTTCAATCTATTTGCCATCTTAAGAGGGGATATTAGCTTAATTGGAGCCTTCGATTTAATTGGTTTAATTCCTTTTAATTCTTAACCGATTGGTATAGCTTATCGCTATTGTAATTGCTTGTTTCTAAAAGCACTCTTGTAATCTTTCTGTTAGCTTAACGAACAATGAATACAATTCTTCTTCTTTGTTTTCTCAACAACGATCATCAATCTTCATGTTCGTGATATCATCTTTGAAGGTACTGAAACTAATGCCACTTTGCTAATCCAAAAAGCTATCTTAGACTCCGAAGAACGCAATCAAAATGTTCCTAATCAACCGGGTCAAGTTTCAGCTTCTTTGGATCATGTGGTGGTGAGTTAGTTAAAGTGTAATTTGGATGGAAATTGGCAAATGAAGTCACCCTCAGCAGTTATGTGACAGTCAAATGGTTCTTATGGTTATATTTTGTTCTCTAGATGCTAAGCTATGAGCAAACAAGTGTAAATGAATGTAAGAATTTATTTTAATATAGACCTAATCATGCATTGAAGCTTGAGCTCACATTTCAGAAGCAGAAAGTGGATTGAGCCTTAACACCGGTATTCAATAAGTAAACAGAACTTCCATCAAGAGAAATTAAGAAAGCAATTACACTTTATTTGCATACTAATTTGAGGGATTTATTTTTGCACTCTCAACAAGTGGAAGCGCACAGAGATTGAAATGTGTAGCAGATGTTAAGTAGGCACAGACCAAAGAGACATAGATTTTGAACCAAATCATCGAGGAGAAGAAGGTGAGATGCGTACAGATGGCTGTGAAAACAGTCACTGCCAAACAGTTTCTGAGGTATTTCATTGTGTTGAACTCCTGCTCGGTTCTTTTGTTAGGGAAGTGTCCATTTAAGTAGAAGTTGTTGAGCAGCTGGTCTTTGATCTAGAATGTGTTCATTAACTAAGCATTGATTGTCTTTTTCTTTATTTGGAATTTCGCTTAGGTTGATACGAGGGATGTGGATGTGAACCTCTGATTATCTAAGAAAGATGGGCAGCGAGTTATGGTCACATCATTAATTGAGAATACAACAGTGTTGCATAAGAGTTTGCTTTGTACAAGAGTAAATGAAAGGCATAGGATCTTAAATCACTGATGTAAAATAGAAACAAACCTGCATCAAGTGAACACCTCAGTTCCTGCAAGCAAGAGACAAAACCTTTTGTCCTGGGAAACAGCACGTTGTTTAGTACTACTGGAAGGCCATTTTCATTTTCTTACTCCTTTAGCATTTAGCCTCTCTGCATTTTATTCCATGGTAACAATCTTTTGAAACCAAAAAGTCTGTAAACAAAAATGACACTCCAAAAGGAAAGAAAGCTTACGTTTAATCTGTGCCCTCTGGGAAAAGAGCAAGCCATAAAGCATCTCGAGGATCCTTAAAACTGGAAAAATCTGCATCAAGTTTGCTTCATTCCCATTTCTGTGATGAAGACATTAACAGAATGGATATGGAGAAGAAGAAGCTCTGAAGTTGGCTGTAAGCATAGAGGAAAGTGGGTTAAATTGGGACGACCACACTATAGCAATGTTGTGAATATTTTGAAGAGCCTGAAAATTGGAACAGAAGTACTAAATGTTAAAGCATGGATCACATTCTAATAAATTTATCAGCAGTGGAATTGTTGATTAATACTGTAAGTGTGGAAAAATGAAATATGCAGAGGCTGCCTATTTCTTCAATGAATCTAGTGCTTTGGACTGCGTCATTCCTGATCCTGTGCTTGAACTTGCACGCGAATTTATTGTTAAGGAGACAAAGATACCTGGTTCTTTGGTTGTGGTTAGCATCCTTGGTGCCTGCTCCTTACAAGCATCTATGGAACCAGGGAAGGAAATTCACGGTCATAGCTTGAGTACAGACATTTGAATAGATAAGAAACTTGTTACAATGAAACAAAAGTCAAATAAATTGATAACCTTGTTTAGAGAAGATGACAAACGAGAACAAACAAAATAAATATGCAAAGAGATAGATTAAAGGTATTGTAAAAATGACTAATTAAGTTGCACTAAACTTGGAACATAAGAGGATCCAATTGGAACACATCCACCGTAAGGATACACACGAAAAAACTTTAACTTGTCAATACATGCATCTCCTCCCGAGTCATGGCAGAGATTCTCAGAGATGCCAAAAAGAAGAAGCATCGAGCGAGCCATCACAACTTCACTAGCAACTCACTCTTACACAACATCTAAACCGATAAAGTAGATTCAAAGGATACCTCACGTTTGCAGATACACAGATGCCATACAGTTAATGTCAGCCTCTCTTGATTTTGAGATGTTTCAGCCGCCTTGCCTGAACAGACAAGATCATCAATGATGAGAAAAAAATATCTCTCAAGTTATTGTTTTTTTGTAATCAGATGTTCTCATTTGGCTTGACTACATCGAAGTACATAAGGAAAATTTTCTGATTTAACTGCAACGAGTTCAGTGGTCACCCACAGGCATGAAGAGGATTAGGATGTTGCATCACTAGTTTTGCTGATGATTCCTTTCCCAAAGTATTCTGCAATCACAGAAAACCCGTCTCTCGAGCTCTTCACTTGCTGGAAGAATAGATTTTGGTCTTTTGAGTTCTGCTCTAGACTTCTCTTCATTTCTATTACTGATCTGTACTCAGGAGCACACACGGGGCATTCTTTTTCATTGTCACCGAGGCAGCGTTGATGGAATGAATGCAAACACATGAAATGTACGGCAGGGATATCTAACGTGAAAGTGCAAGCAGTGCACTTGCTAAGTTGAAATATTCTAGCATTTGTCCTGAGGTCTTCAATCTCTTTTCTCATGTTTCTTGTTGTCTCCTGCACCATTTAAAAAACTGATTAGGAATTTATATCGGAGAAGACTTTGATACACAAACGATTTTTGGAAAAGAAGTAGGGTCTGCATCATGAGAACAACTTTTCTAGTTGACTTATGAACAAATGAAAATGTAATGATGATGAAACTACCAACCTGATACTTCTCTACAGCTCGTCTGTCTTCTTCGATTATTTTTGATTCTTGTTCAAGTTTTCGGGCTATATAGTCTTTGATGACTGAGAGTGTGAGGCATGGATTCTTCGCCAGGGTCTGAAGAACGATGATCGGAGGTAAAATATCATCTCGTTCAATATAAGTAAGAACCTCCTTCACCTCTTTGGTGCAGTCCTCTCCAATTTCACCAAAATACTTGAGAAGATCTGCCCAAAGAGATGGATCACCTCCCTTGCCAGAATCACCTAATCTTTTGCAGCACGCAATCAATCCCTCATGATCATGATTCTGCATGTAGCAAGCAATTACTTCCTTGTAAAGTTTCATCTTTTCGTAAAGGTACAGAAGTCCCTCCTTGAACGAATTCATCTCGCAGAGGATTATAGCAAGGTCAACATCATACAGAGGTTGCTCTAGGTCTGATGGCCATGCCTTTTTAAGCAACTCCAGTCCCTTCTGTTGTCTTTCCGTACAATCCTTCTCCACTGCATCCTGCGAATCAGTATTTGTCCTCTTTTCAGGATCAGCTTTAGACACCGCAGCTGCTACTGATCGATCAGTGAAGTCCTGATCTAGACCATTTTCTGATAGTGATATTGATGGAAAATTCAAGTCCCTGGACAAATATAACTCCAAGAGTGTGTTATTGATTTCTGCTTGAGCAGGTGAATCCTGCACTATTTCTGTGTATCTCTCGAGAAAATCCATTAGTGAATGTGGATGCTGAACAAACACATTGATGAAATCCACTGGTGACGGCAACATAGACAGGTATACCCCATTTGAAGTTCCTTGCTCAGTGCAAAGTCGCATGAGTATAGCAATTGTCTCTTTTGGTTTGTGCTCTATAAGAATCTTACCATACTCTTTTATCGTTACCCCAGCTTGACTGGGTTCAAGACATGAAATATATTGTAGGGCTTCGTCATAGTTTCCAAGATCTTCAAGCAAAATTTTTAAATACCATTCATGTTTTCCTGCCTTTTTTGCAACGTACATTGCGTGCTCGTGGTAATTAGCTGCACGACAGACTCTAATGGCTGTTTCCACATCAAACTTGAGCTCACCAATACCATCTTCTTTTCTAATGAACGTGTTCAGCTTTTCTATATCCTTTAATTTAGTGTAGCAGTTTAGCAAAAGAGTTGTGTGGTCCTTTGATGCTAAACCCTTCTCATGCAACTTCTCCAGGTAATTAGTAAGATTGTAGATCCTTTGTGCATCCAAAAACTTTTGTATAACAAATGATGGTTCAAGATAACCAATTGTGTTGATGTACTGAGTCATAGCTTCGTCATAGTCCTGTTTGCCATATAAATGATCTCCATACTTCCTCATCACATTGGCAGTAGCAGCAGCATCTGCATGCTGACTCTGAACAAGATTAATCGCTACTGTGTAGAGATTTTTCTTAAACAGCATATCCAACTTGCTTTCCATATCCTTCTCGGAAATGCACAATAATAATTTGTCAGCCGTTATAAGTATTATGTTTCCCCACTCACAGAGCATGTTGGAGACTTTATCAACAACTAGGCTATATGCTATAAGCCGATTCTTGAGGTCGTAGACATTAAAAACATTCATCCCAGTTTTAGGGTCAGCAATGACACATAAAAGGTAGCTACGGAACCACCCCATGAATTTTTTCTCTCCTTCAAAAGCCCAGCAAGGACCACGTCCGTCAACTTCATAGAAATAAACAGCCTCAGGCCGACCAACTATCAATTCCTGTAGAACACAACATACTTCAACTTGCTGGAAGAAAGAACATAATTTTAGAATCAAACAAAATTTGGTCACGAGTAATAAGTATGTACCAAGCGGTCACTCATTGTAACAGTATTAACATTGCTCCCAATATGATCCAAAGTCTGCAATTTAGGTGGCTGAGCCTGCATACTGAATAAGTTCACTGAGTCTGGAGTTACTGCAAATAACAAAAGCGCTTGACCATCCATCCTGAACCCCAAGCCTGTGATAGGGGATGGTATTTTTTCTGAAACCCCATTAATTTGAAGCTTAAACCGGGTGATGCGCTCTCGTGCAATGTCCCCTTTTACACAATAAATAGAGCCATTATCTAAGCCAATGGCAATGAGCAGTATGGGTGGAACTTCCTCTAGGACTAGAAAGGAAGAAATCTGCAATTACACATGATTGATTTCTCATCAAGAAAAAGAATGGAGAAGCATTAGAATGGTGGAGAAGAGACTGTTATCAGTATCTAGTACCTTAGCTTCAGGAAATTGATTGGTGAATACTCTTAAAATACCAATGCATTCTGGAGCCGAGGAACTAGTGCTTTCCTCCTGCACTTTGTCAAGGTCAAATACCTTGAGACACATCCCTGACTGCTGTGGCGATATTTGTTCATCTTCTCCAACGGTGACTAGGAAGTTCCTTTGCTATTAATTATCCCAAAAAAAAAAAAACACAATATTACTACGAAAAGTCTTAATTTTAAAACACAAAGCGAAACGAAAGGGAAATCGCAACCAAGGTGAAGCAGCACAATCTACTGAAGTTGTAAAATTGATGAAATGGATTCAGTAAAGATCAATACTTCGTTCATTTTGCTACCTGCCTTAGGATTTAATCAGCACAAAACAGAAAATGGAGAGAGCGAACCTTGAGGTGCTGAAGGAAGAGAACGGAGGAGGAGTGAGCACGGAAACCAGAATCGAACTTGATGCCACGATCAAGGAAGCTGACGGATCCGTCGTTAGAGCCGATGACGACTTTGCCACGGCCACTGGAACAGCATTGTATATCTCCAGTCACATCTTCAGGTATCTTACCTCCGTATTTTTCCTCGAAAAAATCGAACTTCCTCCACTGGTACATCGAATCGAATCGAGAATTCGCAAGAATTTGGGGATGTTTCTAGGGTTTTCGTGTGTGATTTCCGATCAGATCAGCTTTTGGAATATATAATTTCACGGGATCGGTCGACGGTCGAAACAAGGGGGCGAATGACTAATTTACTCTTAATATACTCTCATCACAAAAACAAAAACAAAAAAGAATTCTTGTCCTAAAAAACTTGTTAATTACATGGCATTACTCGGGTTAAACCCACCTAACGAAAAAATCTGGATCTTACAATCTCTATTTTAATGAAGCTAAATCAAACCAGACCAAGTAGATTTAACCAAAATCGATTGTTATTACCATTTTACCGTACTACTAACTCATCAATTTTTATCCTTTCAAAGCTTTATCGAGACCCATCGAAACACATTTGATACCATCTTTCACTTTTTCTTTTCAACCCACGAACCTTAGACGATGACGGCACAACGATAATCTCTTCTAGACCTGTTTCCTCTCTCAATCCGGCGATAAATCCGACGATAAGTACGGGTAAAGTAAGAAATCCATCTATTTCACACCTCACATTCTCTCTTTTACAAACTAGGACTCGATTGTTATCTCACATTCTCTTTTCTTCGATATCTCTCTTCCTTGTGACGAATCCCTAGATGACGACGGCATGGCGATAATCTCTTCTGGACCCATTTCTTTTCTCAATCTGGCGATAAGTACGGCTAAAGTAAGCAATCCATCTATCTCACACCTCATACTCTCTCTTTTACAAAGTATGACTCGATCGTTATCTCACATTCTCTTTTCTTTGATATCTCTCTTCCTTGTGACGAATCCCTCTCTGGTTAGGTCGATGGTGCACACAAAGAATGGAGGACAATATAGAGGTGTTGGAAGTTGGATGTTTCCGGATCTTCCTCAAAGACCACTTCCCTCTCCTCCACCAGACAATGATCCAGAGGAAATTGATGCAGACGACGGAAAAAGCTGAAAATGAACCTCATGAAGGTCTTAAAAATGAGAATTCGGAAGGAGCTGAAAGAAAGCAAAAAGAAGGTGTTGAAAAAGAGTCGCCGGAAAAAGTTGAAAATGAGGTGCCGGAAGGAGTTGAAAACAAGAATTCGGAAGGAGAAAAAGATGAAAGTGAAGAAGAAGAGACTGATGAAGCTGATAATGTAACTCTTTTGTTTATTATTATTGTTAATGGTGTTTAGAGTTAGATCATATTATGAGGTTTTGAAAGTAACAATATTGTTGTTTGGTATTGTTGGAAATTGACTGATTGATGACCGTTGTGTTTTAGATAGTACTAAGACGTCACCAATTAGCTTGTAGTGTCAGATTGATAGCGTGTAGTTTTAAGCTGAGATTTGATGTATAATGTTGAGAGATTTTGTATAAAGATTTAGTTTAAAGTTGAGATTTGGTATTATAATTCTATTTTGTCTGATTTATAGCGTGTAGTGTATGATTTTAGAACTGACTAGACATGCTTACGATGTATATATTTGTAATTGGTTTTAGTGATTGACATTTGTCTCTATATTAAGTGTTTATATATTTCATTGAAAGGCAAGTGAAAGTCTGCTTGTACATGTATTGCTTTTGTTTGAGAATGCTGATTAATATTACATTTGTTTGTCAAAGCAATGTAGTGGTGATAATGATGATTAATTAATATAGTTAAGTGAACTGTTTTCTTCATGTTGTTTTTTAGGATTCTGATAAAAATACGCGAGTAATGCCACCAGAGGAAATGTATTTGCCAACATTATAGTATAAGAAAACAATAAAAATCGACTATGTGTTATGTTGCCAAGGCGGTGGATACAATTGAGAAAATGCTCGACACCGTTAAAAAGTAGTGGTTCTATGACACCCACAATTCTTGCATATCTTTCATATGTCGAGGATGTAAACCACAAGACGATGGGGATGTGGATGCTCCTAGATAGGATGGCACGCACCAAGAAAAAACAAAGAGGTCTGGTTTGTTGTGAATGGGACACCAATCCATTATTCACTGAAAGAACATAGATTAATTTCGGGAAATCGGCCAATAAAAGCCTAAACTTTTCACAAATTGCCAAACAAAACTCAAACTTCTTTACTAACCAAAACAACTCTGAATTATGTTTGACTTGCCATTTGTTTTACGCAAGTCACGTTGACTTGCCATGATAAACACATTGTTAGTTGGTTTAACAAAAAATTAAACACCCGTTAATACTCAGGTTACTGTTGTCATTAATTTATACGACATCGTTTTGGGTATAAAAAATTGTAAAAAATTGTTGAGTATGAGACTCGAACTCATGTTTGAAAGGTGAGGAAGGAGGGTGTTTGCCACTAGAGCTAGCGACACATTCATATGTTTAATGAAAGCAATTGTATATATCCTCTAATAATTACGAGTCAATTAAAAACCTTCTTTCATATCGAGAACCAGAAATCCCTAAATTCCCAAATGGATTTTTCTCAACTGAATCCTAAATCTCTTAATACCTACATCGATTTTTCGATGGCAAGGACTAGATTCATGAAAGATGGAAAGTTGGTTCAGAGATCATCTCGGAATTTCGTTCTCAAAGACGATCCGCTTGGTGAGAGTCCACTTGCTTCGAGTTCTTTGCTGTCAAAAAGGGGAAGAAAAGATGGTGGTGGTGGTGCAAAGAAGAGGTCTGAATCCAAAGAAAATCCACCTCTTCGAAGCTCTCCACGACAAAAGAAGAAGGTTATGCCTGAAAAACCACTGGGTATGTCCCCAAAATCTCGACGAAGCGAAGAGTCAAAGAAAACTAGAAGCGGTCGTGGTGGAGCTACTGGGTCTGAACCCAAAATCTCGACGAAGCGAGGTAAAGTTGGTAGAGGTATTGTGAGGGAGGTTCCGATTGAGAGGGAGGTTCCGATTGAGAGTGAGGATCCGATTGAGAGGGAGGTTCCGATTGAGAGGGAGGATCCGATTGAGAGGGAGGATCTGAGTGAGGAAGACATTAATGAAGTAGAGGATGATGGTGAAATTACAGAAGAAACGTGTACAGATTTAGCTATTTTATGAGGCGAGGAATGATCACTGTGAGGTAGATGAAGACGATGGTGATGACTATGTATGGGATGAAGACAAAGTACTTGATCCTCTGTCATCTGACGAGGAGAATGAAGAAAAAATGAGACTTGCAGATGCTTACAGGGAAGACATGGATCAAGAGGAGTTGCTGCGATTGGGTAAAACGTTCTCAGATGCTGATGAATCCAAGCATCTCTGCCTTAGATACACACTTAAGATCAGGTACAACATCAAGTATGTTAGATTATCTGCTTTAAAGATTGGTGCAATTTGTGCTGCTATGATGAGAGAAGATCAGGCTCCATGTCCTTGGAAGATTTACTGTGCGTTTGAGAAGAGGAAACAGAAGTTGATGATCAAGACGTATGTAAAGAAACATACATGTGAGCTGACAGGAGAGTCAAAGCTACTAAAACGGTCTGCAATTGCAAGTTTGTTTGCTGAGAGGTTAAGATTGAATCCGAAGATGACTGCGAAGGTGATACAAACTAAAATTCTGAGAGAGTACAAACTGAATGCTAAGGAAAACTCTTGTATCAAGGCGAAGACGATGTTGATGAAACAGAGGAGAAAAACACATGAAGAGCACTTTGATAGGATCTGGGACTATCAAGCTGAAGTTCTTAGGAGTAATCCAGGGTCCACCTTTGATATCGAAACCATCCCAGGAGCTACAGTTGGAAGCAAGCCGATGTTTTATAGGCTATATATTTGTTTTCAGTCACAGAAAGAGTCTTGGTTGAAGACGTGTAGGCCAGTGATAGGTTTAGATGGTGCATTCTTAAAATGGGATATAAAGGGTCAGTTGTTGGCTGCAGTTGGTAGAGATGGGGACAATTGGATTGTCCCTATAGCTTGGGCAGTGGTAGAGATAGAGAATGACACCAACTGGGATTGGTTTGTCAAACATTTAGTAAGAGATTTGAAGTTGGGTTTAGGGAACAATTATGTTTTAATGTCTGGACCTGTTAGAGGGAATTAGACTACAATGTATGACTAGGAATTACAATATGTCCAAATTAGCTAACAATTTGACTACAAGGTTCACAAAGAAGACAATGAATGAGTTATATAGGGTTGATAAGCAATCAAAAGAATGTAGGTTGCATTGGGCAATTGGACCACAAACAGAGGTTGAGTACAAAGGTCATTCATACGTGGTATGCTTGGAAGAATGAACATGTATGTGTAGGAGCTGGCAAATGAATGGCATTCCATGTATTCATGCTGCTAAGGTTATACTTGTTGTAGAAAAAAAACTGTCCGAGTATGTAGATGATTGTTACACAACAATCAGGTACATAGCTACTTCCTTTATGTTTTGTGTATGAGTTTGAAACTCTGTCCTCATTATTTCTCAAACCTATGCTCTCACTTATGCAGGTGGCATGAGACATGCAGTTATGGAATAAAGCCTCTTAATGGTCAGTTGGAGTGACCTCAGACCAATAGACTAGGTGTGATCCCACCACCTAATAGAGCTGGAAATCCTGGTAGGCTTAAAAATCATGACAGGAAGAAGGGAGGATATGAGAGAGAGAGCAAACTAAGCCATGCTCACCGAGTCATGACTTGCTCAAAATGTCAACAACAAGGGCATAATAAGACCACAAGTGAGAACGACTTTAAAGAGCTACCAACTAAAAAACAACGAGGCAGACCAAGGAAGAATCAGGTCTGCATTATTTTGTCCCTAATCTTACTTATTTGTTTATGTAACATGTTAGTAATGAGTCCCTTGTCTAACCGGGACTTTAATTTCAGGATTCACAACCCTTTCAGAATCAAACATCCTTCACCCAATCCTCAGCTTGGGAACTTCCACCATCCTCACAAGATCAAACTTTTGTCAGCCAATCCTCAAATGCACAACACTCAAGCTGGGAGGAAGGTTCTCAACACCAACCATCACAAACAAGGGGATGGGAACAGTGGTTTGGATTGTAACTCCAGTTTAGTTTTTGAATTATGTTGTTGTTGTTTGTTGCTTTTGGAAGTACTAATGACTTTTGGAATTATGTTGTTGTTGTATGTTGTTGTTGTTTGTTGCTCTTTATTTACTCTAGTACACTAGTTTTAATCCCAAAATGCTCTTTTTCTTTCTCAATGTCTATATCATTTATAAGTACTGTCAGGATAAAAATGGTGAAGAAAGCTCGGATTATATCGTTTATAAGGTGTTTAATTGACTCGTAATTATTAGAGGATATATACAATTGCTTTCATTAAACATATGAATGTGTCGCTAGCTCTAGTGGCAAACACCCTTCTTCCTCACCTTGAGCACACGAGTTCGAGTCTCAAAACCATGTTTTTTGAAAATTAATTGACTCGTAATTATTAGAGGATATATATAATTGTTTTCATTAAACATATGAATGTGTCGCTAGCTCTAGTGGCAAACACCCTCCTTCCTCACCTTTTTTATATCCAAAACGACGTCGTATAAATTAACGACAAAAGTAACCCGAGTATTAACGGCTGTTTAATTTTTTGTTAAACTAACTAACAGTGTGCTTATCATGGCAAGTCAACATGACTTGCGTAAAACAAATGGCAAGTCAAATATAATTCAAAGTTGTTTTGGTTAGTAAAGAAGTTTGGGTTTTTTTTGGTGGTTCGTGAAAAGTTTAGGCTTTTTTTGGCTGATTTCCCGATTAATTTCAAGTCTACATTGCCATCAATATCCAGAAGGGTATAGAGAACGGATTGGTGATTTGAGTTATGTGGGAAAGCATTTTAAGAATTCTAGAGTAACACAAGAAGCTGTGGAGGAAATTCTGAAAATGAAGAAGCGTACAAGTGACAGGTTGAAGATGGTCGTATTGTACTTCTTAATAGCCGTGATCAAAGGAAATGGGAAGCGAGATAAATGAGGAATACTGGTGGACACATTTTTGTTGAAGGTTGTTTTGGATCTTGATGATTGTGTTACTTTCCCGTAGGGTAAGCTCACTTTCTGTGACATACTATCCGAGATTAAAAGAATGATGAAACTGTTTGATAAGTAGCCAATCTCTCTGCTAATCTTTTGGATTTCATACTACTTTTGGAAGTATGAGATTAAATTGTGTAGTTGTAAGCTAGTGTGTAATAAATTATTTGATTATGACTCTATGTTTTGTGTTTGTTTGTAGCTTCTGCCCTTTGAAGCAATTCCACGGTTGCTGACGGAGTTCGTAAAGGAAGTGAATTACGCAAGGACTAAATGTCCTAGGTTTTGCAAGAGCAAGTTTAAGCGTAGTTCAATGAAATGATTTATGATTGAAGAGATAAACAAGGCGCTGGGAAAAATAAAGGTACAAATACTCATACTTGTAGTTCAAAACAAAGGTAAGAACATTCATAATTGCTATTGTAGTTTCAAGAAATTCAAAGTCTCTTAATATCGAGTACGGAGGAATATCACCTTATTCATGATATTGAATAAGAAGATGACGAAGGTGATGCTGCTGGTGATGGTTGGATGAGGTTCTAGCTAAGGGGAAAATGTACGGTTTTTACAAATGTACAAGGAAGATAGGGAAGCTTTAAAGGATGATGTCATAGCTGTGGAGACAATTGAAAAGGGAGATTTTTCTAAGGCTGCAGAGACAGTTGAAAAGGGTGTGTCTTCTGGTTTGAATGAGTTAAAAGAATTGATGGAATGCGGATTCAGACAACTCACTAATATGGTTCAAGGGATGGATAAGAGAATTATTCAAATAGAAGTGGTTGTTAAGGAGGTCTGTGAGTCTACTACTGCCAAAGAAGTCGTACAAATGGTTCAAGAGATGGATAAGAAATTACATATGATAAAAGTGGTTGTTAAGGAGGTTTGTGATTCTAGTGCAGACCAGGAAAACGAAAGGAAAACTAAAAAAGGGCGTTTTCTGAGCTAAGGCGAAATACGAGGCAAGGATGAGAACTGAATGCGAGATTTGCCTGGTTAATTGGTTCAATATTTTTATAAGTTTAGTAATTGGCCTTAAAACTCGTAAAAATAGTAGGCCTTCTTTAGGTTTGGTAATCGTTATGAACATTGCTTATTTTGGGATTAATATTCGTGTTATTATTTAATTGAATTATAATTACCATTAGCATAATTACCATTAACTTAGCGATAATTAGAATTATTATACCAAGGGCATAATTCTAACTACCATTAACTTAACATAATTACCATTAACTTAGCATATTCTAAAATCAAAATTTGTAATGTGCACGATTTTGGGTTTTAATAATTTGGAGGGAAAATTGAATTATTTTGGAAAATTTCAATTTTATTGGTGTCAAAGTTATAAATTTTAGAAAATTTCAAATTTTGTTAACTTTTACACCAAGTTTTTTAGTTGCGGTGAAACGCATGTAATAATATTTATCGAATTTTAGTAATATTTAGTTTAACCACATTTTAAGTTTTCATAAGTAGTAAAATCATGTAGATTATGTCTTTAGATAACATGATAAATGATTTCAAACAGAAATTTAGTGTTATAAAACAATCATGGAAAAAGAATGAATATAATGTTGATATATTAACATGGTCAACATACTTATACTATTCTTTTGTAACATACTCAACAAGCAAAAATGAACATTATATGGTCTAATTAACATTATGTTCAATAGATGTCAAGTCCAATATTATGGTTTATATTACGAAGATTGTATTCGTATCAATATTGTGGTTTATATTAATACGATTGTGTGTACACATTAGAAACTTGATTTGGTATACCGATGGTTTATGGTTCAATAGAAACTTGATATGGGAATACACATTAGACTAAATTAAATGTGAATGATTACATAGAAAACCGACTAATTCTACAGTCATTCTTAAACACATTCAAACTAAATTCTACACTAACTTGACAATTGCCATGACGACCAAACAACTAAAAAACACAAGCGACACATAGCTCGCTTTATCTGAATTATGTTTTGCCTCCTTAAGCATACCATCCAATTCTTTGACCATAGCTCTCATTTTTTCAAATCTCAACCTATTATTGTTCTTTAATGGACCTTGAAATTTTTTTCATATCTTCATCAAGCCGACCAATGATATTACCCAAACGTTCAGTTTCATCAAGCAATGCCTCATCAAGCCATTTGAAGCAATGTTTGTCATTCGACAACTATAAATAATTAAACCAAAGTAGATTCAACAATTAATTGAAAAAAACTTACAGGATTGAAGAACTTGAGTACCGATAATAATTTAGAAATTTAAATTCAACAAACCTTTTGTGTATGAGCACTTGAGCACTGATAATACTTACGGCCTGTGTTTTGTGCCGATTTAGAAGTATGAGGCATGATTGATGCTCCACACAAACAAATATTAGGAATTCTAGTCACCAATACTCTGGAAGAAACGGTCGAAGAGCCACTCTCGTTTGAGGTCATTTTCAGTTTCAAGCCAAATGGGTTCTGATAAGTTCTGATTTGATAGAAAACGAAGAAGAAAGCGCAAAGGGGAAATATGGTTTATCGATTAGCCCATTAACGTGAATCAATATTGGCCCATTAACTTGAATCATTATTGGCCCAATATTGAGCTGAATCAAAATCAATATAGGTCCATTTGAGCTGAAGCAGAATCAATGTTGGCACATTAACACATACACGATTTCATAAAAACAGCAACATATAATTTAAACTTTACTGCAACCCACTATTAAAGCAGTGCTCCAAGTTTGGCCCTGATACCGATCTATTATTCGGTTTTCGACGTCTTTCACCAACTGAAGGAAATCGGTTTTCTTGATGGTGTCCTTTCATTTTTTCACGCGGTGGAGAAAGGAAAACTCTTGCTATAACATCATTTGGAATTCTAACCCATTGAGATATTTGTGGGACGGGATATAATGTATGAGGATACAACAACACCCACTGCTCCATTAGATTACTCCAAACACAAATCATATAGATGAACATCTTCTGTTCTATATGGATTCCTTATGTACATGCAAAGAGAATCTACTGCAGGTACACACGAGTATTTGTCCATGTCAAAGCGCCTACAATCACAAGTTTTTACTTTCAAATCCACAAAATAAGTCATACCATCTTGTCCTGTAACATTGTATTAACGTTCATACAAATTGAATTCTTGCACAATCAATTTTGACACCTCTTCACAAAAATAGTGCAATTCATTCTCCGCAATAGGAACCAATTTCCGTGTTCTCTCTTTTGAAGCATCAATGCGGTGTTTGTTAAACCATTCTCCCATTTTCTCAATAATTGTATCAATCATGACTAGCAAAGAGTACTTCCTCGCTTCCTTGAAAAAACGCTATTCAATGAATCCACACTGTTTGTCGTTCCAATATTGTATCATACTCTTGGAAAGTCACACCGAGCCCATTTTTACACATCTACACTTTTGTCTAGATAATCAGCCACTTTAGGATATTTACTTCTAAAATCCGCATACTCAACCTCAAATTCAGAAACTGTATAGATCTGAGCCAATTTCCTGAATCTCTTCGCAACAATTTCTTTGTGGATGTTTGGAGTATGTGTTTTCACATTCTGAGATAAATGAAAATACAAGATTCGTGCCATGCACCCGGGTACACTTCTTTGATAGCCTTGACAATGCTAGGATTTTGATAGCTAAGAAAAACCAATTCTTCATAATCATCTGGTACAAACCGTTTTCAGCATATTGAAGAACCATTTCCAACTAACATCTTTCTCACCATCAAGTACAACAAAAGCAATTGGGTAATGATGATGATTAGGATCTTGGGCCGTGGCAAATATAAGTACACCGCCATAACCATTTTTAAGAAAACTTGCATCCACATTAATCACTTTCCTAATAGCCTTTAAACCGCCAATACAAGCTCCCAAAGCAATGAATAGATATTTGAACTGGTTTTCCTCATCTGACTCTAAACTCGTCACCTTACCTATATTTTTTTCCTCCAATACAAATAAATATGAAGGCAACCTCTTGTAACTTTCATCTGGACTACCTCGCACAACCCACGCGTCTTTATCTTTTCCTCTCAAAGCAGTTCTAAAAGATACCTTCATTCCAACTTTACTTGCAAAACATCAATAAGAGATTTAGCAGATGGAGTATTTAACTAACTAGGATAATCACTTTGTACTATAGATGAAACCATATTTGAGGTTCCTATCCTTTTAGCGTTCGATGTACTAGCCGATACCCGAGTGCAAGAATGCATCTTGCAGTATACTTTAACCGACCAACTACATTCTCTTCCTTGTGGTCTTGCTACTCGTAAGTACCAACTACAACTTCGTTGACGACATCTTACAATGTATCTCTAAGTATCCAAGTTCATTATATCGTACTCAAAACATCATATGTGTGATGTTATAAACACTATATCTTGGACTTGTTTTTTGCACCCGAATTCTTGGTTTCATTCCAGACCCGTACCATCTTCCCATTCGTCTAAAAACTGAGTTTGTTGTTCTCCATCATAAGTATCGTTACGCAGTTCAAAACAGTCACTCACACCACATTCATCAACATCCATGTCGGCATTCATTACTACCATTTCTTCCCTACCTTTAATCTCGCCACCTTCTACACCTACAATCTCCAACGGATCAACATGTTCCTTTTCTGCTTCATATATAGTAACCGCATTGGAGTCTCCACCATCATAATTCACAGCAAATGAACCTCCTATCTCTATTCTTAAATTTTCATCAATGCAATTCTCTATTTCAACATGCATAATACTTCTTAAGTGCTTCTCATTCATGCTAAATAAATAACTCTCTACATCTTCGTCATCCAAAATGTAGGATTGTTTTGTTGTTTTGCTAGTCAACGAGATGTAACTCATTCTTTTTTTTTCTCTATCGATACCAATCTTCTTTCGAATCCTTTCCTTCAAAACCGAGTAAGTTATATCCTTCAAAGACATTGTCTTGATTGTTACGATATTGTAAGCTTCTTTAGAATTCCATTGGTTCTCGTTTACATTTTCATCATAATACCCACCACTATCAAAATGTATCACAGTTCTACACATAGTCTCTGCAATATAAAACAAACATAAGAAACACAACTTATGCTCTATAATATTAAGATTCATTTGAAAAAAACATAAATATATATTTAGATTCCTTTGACAAATCAAACAAAGATATATATATATATATATATATATAACAAATTGTAAGATATATATATACATATATATTTAGATTCAGCATAATCATTTGTACAATATATTTAGCTTCAGTACAAATATAATTATTATCATCAATATAATTTCACTAATGTATTGAAAAAATTTCTTAACAACATGATCAAACCCACCGAGACCTCGCTTACGTGTATTCTTCCCGTTCTTTTATGCTCTGAGAGAACCCTCGAGAGAGAGAGAGACAACGACAAAGAGAGGGAGATAAGCGGAGAGACATAGACAGAGATACATAAACAAAGAGAGGGAGAGCGACGGAGAGATAGAGAGAGAGAGAGAGGGGGGGGAGAGAGAGAGAGAGCTCGCAATCAATGGAGATGAAGCTTCTTCAGGTTGCTGCTCGCAATCAATAAATAATTAATCCATATGTCGGTTTAAATTTTATGGTCTAATCACCATTAATTAGTTTACCAACCCGACCCAATTTCTTTTAATTTTCAGTTCTTGTCCATACAAGAGATGAAGCGAAGGGTAAAAGTAGTCTAAATGAGAAAGATTTCCGTACAAGAGTATTTCAGACACTAGAGGAGAAACACAATCATCTCTTCTTCAATTAAGAGTAAATTAGTCATTCCCCTGAAGCGAGGGTTGGGCAAAAAAATCGGAACCTAAGAACCAAACCGAAAATTTGGTTTCGGTTCTGGTTTGGTTCCTAAAAATTAACCGATCGGTTCTATAATTTAGGTAACTTTGGATTTCGGTTTGGTTCGGTTCGTAACCAAGAATCGAAGATAGAATTGAAACTAATCCATTAATTGTTTTTTTTTATTACATCTAAGATTAGTTGAGCATAAAAACTAGAACCAAATAACTGAATGGAACCGAACCAAACAAATTTCTTTGGTTCCGGTTCTATTTATGTACATTCTTTTGTAACAAAATTGTTATTTTAAGTGTTTTTGTCTAAATAACTATTTGGAACCGGAACAGATTGAGACCCAAATTTATTTTGGTTCCTCTTCGATTCCAATTTCAAGTATCTATTTGGAACCGAAACCAAACGGAATTTTAGAAAGTATCCATTAGTTCCATTATTTTAAAAACTAAAAGAACCGAGAATCAAACGAACTGAACCAAACCGAAAAACCATATGCCCAAGCCTAGTCGAAACGGTCATGAACATTATTTGGGCAAATAAGAATATCAAATGTTATATGCAAATGCAACTAACAAGAACAAACTAATTTGCTTCTCATAAAAAAGTGTTTTTTGATAATAAGAATGTGAAAAATTAGTTTAAAATCTATTTCACTTATGAAAAATACGAAAGAAAACTTATAAACATTTATTAAATTTTAATAAGTTAATTTTACATTTAACATGTTCATAACTTTTTGTCCAAACAATTTTTTGTCCAAATATATAAATGGGATACACTTTTAATATAACCATGTTATAAATTTTAATATAAAATTTAGTTAATGTTTATAATAATTCATAAAATAGTTATAAGGTACATTTCATTACAACTTTTTATAAAAATATACATTAACAACAATTTAATAGAAAAATTATAAACTAAAATTTAACAAAAATATATTGGTTACAAATTCAATTAATTATTTGGTTTCGCTTCGTGTTCGGACTCGGTTTTTTCAGGTATACAAATTTAAGACCCATTTGAATATTTTATCATGCTTGGTTTGGGTTCCATTCCTCTAATCGTGTCAATTTTAGTTAGGATTTTAGGCAGCTAAAAAAATATTCTAAAATATCAACACCAGTTTAAAAACCTAAATAAACATGAGTTTAAAAATAAAACAAATCTCGCAGGTTTTGTTATTTATATAAACATTTAAAATTAATAAATATTTAACTAAAAAAACTTTAAGAAGCTCAAATTTTTTTAAAAAAATATCGGACACAAATTTAGTTATTAATTCGGTTATGGTTCTTGTTTGGATTCAATTTTCTAGGTACATATATGTAAGATCCATTATAGAATTTTGTCGAGTTTGGTTTCTCTAATTTGATTTTTTTTTCTTTTGATTTAAAATATATTTTATTTTTCGGACATAGTTTGGTTCGGTATAAATAGGGTTTGGGTTTGGGTTTTTTTTATTCAAAATTTCAAAAATATAAAGATTTAATGTATTCTATAGATTTGGTTCTTGATTTGATGCATGTTTGAGTTTGGTTTGGTTTTTCAAGTACCTAGATTTAAAATATATTGGGATATTTTGTCAGGTTCGATTCTTCTGATTCTGATTGACTTCTGTTTCGATATCAAACTTCTAAAACAAAATCTCGAAAATAATATTCAAAATATAAACATGGTTCCAAAAAAAATAATCAAACCCCACACTATACTGTAGGTATAATTCTAGTTAGTGTTAAAGCCAAAAGTCTAAAGTTTAACATAGTTCATAAATGCCAACTTGGAACCGAAATCAATCCTATAATACTTCACTTGAGTCTGAAGATTTAGAATCTTTCAGCACTGGATCAGTAGATAGGTAGTCTTCCTCTTCCTACACTGAGTTTGATCAATTCTTTTGAATCGGAGAGAAACGAAACTCTTTAATATGCTAGTCTAAAAACTGACACTATTGCCTATCTAAATGCTTCAGTATATGCTTCAATTGGGAATCACGAAATTGAATAGAGTCTATCTCTCATCAACAAGACCTTTGCTTTATCATCCTTAAGAATTCAACACTTAGACCATTTTCAATAGTTATTTTTATTTTTTCCTTAAAAAATGAAGTTCTCCAAAACTGAATGAGAGGTTTATCCAATGATTTTACTTTATAAGAGTTATGTATGTATTTTAAACATCAAAAATTATTGAATTGAGAATTTTAAATGGGTCTTAATGTCATAAACAGAAGGATTCCAAAATACAAAAAATTGTATTAGATTTGGGATTTAAATATGAAATATGCATTAAGCAGCTAAAATTACTAAACTAATGTAGTTTTTCGATAACACACAAAAAATCAATGTAGGTTTTGTGTATAGGAATTATAGTTAAGAGTATATTTTATGGTTTTTCCATCTTATTACAGTGTAACACTTGATATTTTATAGTTAAATTCGAGTTTGTACGCAAGATTTTCGCGTGTGCATACTTCACACTAGCAAATATTTATGCGTCTAGCCAATGGCTTATAATAAAGGGTGAATTATTAATTAGAAAAAATTTAATTACATTTTTAATTAGAAAATATTGAAATTACAAATATAATGTTTCAAGGTCAAATAAAGTTAGTTTACCCTCTCTTTTTTTTTAAAAAAATTATAAAATTGACATTAATAAATAATTTCACGTTAGCCGCGCGTAAAACGAAAAAAAATATGTATGTTTTGGTACATTATGTAAGTTTTGGCACCAAAACCTACATAACATAGCAAACAATCACGCAAACACCCAAATAACTTAAAAACCAGCCGTTGAAACCATAATCCTACCGTTGGATATGAAAAACATTGAGTCACGAAACTTCCAACAAAATTGCATTCAGATCGGAACACGTTTCCAAATTCAAACACTATCTTTAAAACGATCCGAAACGACATATTACATAACATGAATCAAAACCTACCTAGCATAGCAAAACATATTCTTCCACTCTAATGTGATTGTAAATTTTATTCTAAAATTATGTGATTGTAAATTTTATTCTAAAATTATGTGATTCTTCTTTTTACTTTATTTTGAACCACATATTATCCGATAGTAAAATCTTTTAAGATCTGATCTATATTATACATCTCTACAATCTGAAACAATATTACATGGAGACTACATCTGAAGTCAAACTCATGACAAACAAAAAATATGATACTATCAATCATTCGATCTAAGACACTTATCTAAATTTAGAACTTTATTATTTATTACAAAAAAAAAATGATTTTATATTTTAGAAAATAAGACAGGTTTTTAGTATTTAATAGATCTTAGCCCATTATTAACATCCTGACCAATTCTTACTTATCAAAATTACTCAAATTCATGTATTCGATTACTAATTTAGTCTTAACTTATTAATTAATTTAAAAAATATCAAAAAGTCTTCAGATTTTTTCTCAACTGAGTCCGATATTTGTTGTAACGATCTGGACTAGAGCGAGTTGTCATGGCTAGAAAAACTCACAAGATTCATAAATAAAAATCAATAATTCTCGCAACAAGAAACTATTTTTTAGTTAATTAATTTTTTAACCTAGGATTTTATCATTTTCCTTCTCTACCATCCAAGATTCTCTGAAATCTTATCTACTTAGTTACTAAAAGTCTGCATATAAAAGAATATTGCACGATCCTTAAATAATTTTTTCCTTGAAAAATTTCTTACTTTGTTTCTTCTTCGTTTGTGGTTCTCACGCTTTTGGGTTTAATTAATATTCAACAATGAAACTATCAATGTGAGTTTTTTTCCCCACTTGAGTCTTCGAGTTCTCTAATGCATTCTTATTTACGATAATGTTTTCTTTCAAATATTTTTATGAATTCTCTTCCATGCTTAACCAGTACAGATTATGATCTGAAAATTTATTCAAAGATCTTATATTTTTATTCAGTTTTCATTAACAGAGATCATGATTAGTTCTTGTCGGAAGATCATCTGCTAATAAAGGTAAAATTTTCAGACCAAATTGTTTCCTGGAACTTCCGTTTAGCTTTAAACATTACAAAATATTTGGGTTTCATGTGCAAAATTTTCTTTCAGAAAAACACTTCTGTTATGTTTTGTTACGTATAACTTTGTCTGATTTTCTTTCAAAACTTATAAAAGAGATTTGTATTAAATGTAAAAGAGATGAGTTTTAAACATGAAAAACCTAAAAACAACATAAGATTTGTTTTTTATTGTATATAATCATGATACAGATTTTACTTCTTGTTGCATCTTACTTCTTGTTCTTATCCACTACATTGCATATTTTGTGTCGTTTTTTGTTTTTTGTTTGACTTGCAATGCAAATCTTTTGTTTTTTTGGATATATTTTATGAACATGTGCTTTGATACGTGAGTCTCACTCCTATTACCTCTTTAAGTGGAATGATTTCTTTTCTTACCTAGGAGATTCAGATTTTGGGTTCCATTTCTCGTAGGTCTGCAACCAGTCTTTCAGTTCTATCTCTGCAGGCCCGAAACCAGCCTTTCGATTCTATTTCCTGTAGTCCCGAAACCAATCCTTCATAAGGTAAGAACATAACATAAACTATCTCTCCTAATGCATTGTTTGCACTTAAGAGGATCGACCCTACCATATAGTGGCAATTAGGGTGGATGCTCAACAAACTAAACCAACTCAAATTGGTCTCTTTTTCTCTTCTTTTTTTGTGCAGGGACGTTTTTTAGATAATTAAAGATGAATTTCACAGAATCAATGAACATTGTGCACAATAGAATACAAGAACTTGAACCAGAGAATGCATCAAAGATCATAGGTTATCTTTTGTTAATGCAAGACAATGGTGATCGTGACATGATTCGTTTAGCTTTCTGTCCAGATTCTATAATGCGTTCTGTGATCAGTTGTGTTAAAAATGAGTTAGCTAAAAATGCTCATCATTTCATTACTCCTCCTTCTGATCACATCTCTCAAATCAAATTCGGATCACTCTCTTCATCATTTCCTATGAAAACTGGTTTCTGGCAAAACTCAACAGAGATTGATTCATTACTGAACACTCCTCAATTCTACGAAGATTCAATGAACAACTCTGAGTTCTCTACTGGTCTCTTGCCATTGAGAACAAGCAGAAGATCTCCAAGTTTACCTGAATTTCCAGTTAAAATCTGTCATTATTACAACAAAGGTTTCTGCAAACATGGCAACAATTGCAGGTACTTTCATGGACAGATTATTCCAGAAAGAGAGAATTTTTCTCAGATGTTTAATCCAAACAACAATCTAAGTGATGAAGAGCATGTTGTTTCACCTGGATCACTTGAGAAGCTAGAAAGTGAGATCATTGAGCTTCTTAAATCTAGAAGAGGAGCTCCAATTTCTATAGCTTCATTGCCAATGATGTACTTTGAGAAATATGGTAAGACTCTTCAAGCTGAAGGATATTTAACAGAGTCACAAAGACATGGCAAAGCTGGTTATAGCCTCACTATGCTTCTTGCTCGCTTGAAGAACACTATTCGCCTCATTGACAGGTTCGCTACTTAATGCTACTCTCTTTGTTTTCATTATATAAGATTTTTTGTTTGTTTGTTAAATTCATTACACAAGATGTTTTCTTTAGAAATTAAGTATTTAAGCTTAATAGAGTTTAACATTGCATTTAAATTATGCATAAAATATGTAAAAAATCTTATAAAATAAAATGAATAAAAAATTTATAAACATTGTATATGTTGAAATAGATAAAGTAATACCTAATACTTGAAATATGTACAATTATCACAAGCAGAAAAAATAGCAGTTATTCATAAATGAATAATCTTCTGTAATAAACAAATTTTTATAAATTTAAACCAAGAGTAGTTCACAATTTCTATTCATAAGAATTTTTGAATTTTTTCTTTCAAAATATTACCATTAAATAACAAAGGTTGCTTTAAAAAGTTATAAAAAAAAAGAATCGAGGATTGAATTTATTCGACAAATGATGTTGGAATTCCAGAGTCTCTATTTTTTATATCCCGAGTGGTTTGGACTCAGGTAGAATATTACCTCTGTCTCAAGATGACTATATCCGGGGATCAGGGAAATCCAGGTAAGTATCCTTGAAATACCACATTTGATTGTGATTTTGTATCAAGGGAGATTAAAACTTGGATATTGTTACTACTATTGTTCTACGACTTTTTCGCTCACCACTAGATCACCATAGTGCAGCGCTTTCTCGACTATCTTTCTATTTCCAATACGTAATTTTTCCTTTAAATTTTGTAGGCCTCATGGACAGCATGCAGTAATTTTAGCAGAAGATGTCTCAAAGTTTGGAGAATACACAGGAGATCGAAATGAACATGGTGCAATCCTTTCTGGTTCAAAACAAATCTACTTAACATTTCCAGCAGATAGTAGTTTCAGCGAACATGATGTTTCAAACTACTTCTCCAAATTCGGACATGTTGAAGATGTTCGAATACCTTGTCAACAGAAAAGAATGTTTGGATTCGTAACATTTGCTTACACAGAAACTGTCACACTCATTCTTAATAAAGGCAATCCTCATTTCATATGTGGAGCTCGTGTTCTCGTCAAGCCTTACCGTGAAAGATCACGACCTAAACCAATTCATAACATGAGATATGGCTCTCAATACAATGGCAGAGACTTAGAAATCAACACTTGTAAGTAGATTTTACTAAATTCTTTGGTTTATTTATATATTTTTTCATCTAATTATAACTCCTATCTCGGTGTCTCTTCAGATGATCACTTCAAGCCAACAATATCAGATGGTACCTACTCAATAATTAAACCTTAAAAAAACTTAATTTAAAAAAAAATCAATTTCTTGTGTTCTTTTCCGGTAATTAACAGTTTAATGAGTTTCATAAATTTTGTAGTATATCAAAAGGAACAAGCTGAAAGGTTGAGATATTTGCTGGATTATTTGTACACTGATCAAGATAATGGCATGAACATAACCACTGACAATGATCGGTAATGGCTAGATTTGTGATTTTTGAGCAATATTTAAGTTTGAGACAAGTTTCCCCTCTTGAACTAGATTTTGATGAGTGTGAGTTACACTCGTACTAATGATTTGTTTTATTCAGGAGTATCCATTGCGACTCAATGGAAAATCAAGTCTTGAACCTACCAGACAGTCCATTCTCTTCCCTTACCGGGAAAGAGATTCCAATGGCCACATAGAGAAGAGAGAGCTCAAGCAAGAAGAAGAAGAAGAAGAATATAGGAGCACAAAGAATCATCCCCAAAAGATTAAATCAATCATCCGATCGGCAAGAGAACACGGAAGGGGAACATATCTCTCTTGTCTTTATGATTTACCAATGCTTAACTCCTAAGTGTCTGTACCGCCAGATTTAGTTGACCTTTTTAAAAAAAAATTGGGGTCTCTAAATCTTCTAAGATTTTCTTCACTGTATAAACGATTTTCCTCTATGGTAATAATTTCACATCTTATCAAAAAAAATTGGTATGAATTTCTAATTGTTTTTTTTTTTCTTTTCTACTTTCCTTAATGTTTGATTTGATGTAATTGTAAGAAGGTTCTAGTGTATATATAAAACTTCTTAAATGGGCAATAATTATGTTACAAGTCAGAACTCAATTTCTGTAATGGCAAACTCAGTTGGTTAACCGTTAGATGATATGTTTTAGATGACATATATTCTTTACCAACAAAACAAAAGCCGAAAAAAAGAACCTAATGAATTACAAGATCGACATCATTTCCAGCTTTGGCAATGTTGGATTCCCTATAAGCCTTTGCTGCTTTCGCGATAGTCACCACATCCGAATCTATCGCTTTGTTCTTCACAAGACCTTCATGCATCTGTAATTACAGCAATGCACCGATCAAAACTATGTAATTACAGAAATGATTTGTTAAAGTTGTTTGCGGAAGAAACTAACCAGTGACCCTGTTTCGACCAAACTCCTGAACTTGGCATCAACATCTTTCATCATCCTCTTTTGCAGCCTGTATTAAATCATTTTAGCACACCAATGATTATATACTATCTAGTATAATGGTCATTTCCCAATTTACTTTGATCTCGAAGATTGGTTCAAGTAACAGTCGAATAAAACATATGAGATCATGGCTTCGATTGGTAATTGCATAATTGCCTAATGGCCTAATCTAATGTGATTCTGCCAAAATTTTGTCAATCAGCATAATGTGCATAATGACGTAATGTAATACAATTCTACACCCTTTCTTTTTGCCTAGAATTTTACAAAGGAAAAGACCATTAGACAATATTGAAGAAAAGAAGGCTAAAGATGATGATAAATCATCTTCATCGGAACCAGAGATGATTTAAGTTCCAGATCCCGAAAAGATTGAGTAATCTGAACAGGCTATGAATGAGATTATCCCTCTCATTGGTAATATAGTCTTAAGGAAGATAAATCACTGCAAAACTGCAGCTGAAATGTGGGCTCTCTTAAATCGATTATACATGGTGACTTTTTTTCCTAATCGAATCTACCTACAAGTTAAGTTATACTCATTTCATATGGATACAAGCATTATTGATATCATAATTCTCAAGATTATGGCAAAAATGGGCAGTCTTGACATCATAATTGGAGAACATGTACAAAGCATTATTGATACTTAAATCTTTTCCACCTGGTTATGAACAAATAAAGCATACTGTTAAGTATGGAAACAAGACGTTGGAATTGCAAGATGTGGTATTCTCAGTGAAATCTTTGGAAAGAGAACTTGCTGGACATAAGGAACTTGATAAGAAACCACCATCGACAATGTTGTATAATGAAGAGATCTGTGGCAATATAAAGGGAATAATTATAAAAGTAGAAGCAAAAGTATGTCAAAATCAGGATCAAGATTTGACTTGTTGGTTGCGTAAGAAAGAAGGATATACTAAGAAAGAGTGTCCCATCAGAAAGAAGAAGTATGACAAAGAAGAAAGAGGAGATGCATGTGTCATTGTCAAAAAACTCGCTTACTCATAATCACTGAGTGTAAAAAATCATGATTCCAAAGATATATGGGTGCTTGACTCAGGTTGTACTTCTCACATGTCATCAAAACGTGACTAGTTTACAAAGTTTCATGAAGGAGATGAAACTAGTATTCTGTTAAGAAGCACTCATGTTATCAAATCACATGGGATTTGTTTAATCAACATTAACACAAAAGGAGGGAAAATTAGAATTCTGAGAAATGTCAAATACGTCATAGATTTAAGAAAGAATCTAATCTTTACTGGTACTCTTGATAGATTGGGGTACAAAAATCAAGGTGGAGATGGAAAACTGAGGTATTTCATTGATACCAAAACAACTTTGCGTGGTGTTTTGTCTAATGGTCTTTATGTTCTTCAAGGAAATATAGTTCAATTAAAATCTTGCAATGCTTCTACATCAGATTATAAAACAACTCTATGGCATAGTAAACTTGGTCGTATGAGCCTAAAAATTTTTGAATATTCTGGGCAATTTAGGTCTAATATACATAAATGGAATAAAATATCTTAGTTTTTGTGAACATTGTATAATGGGAAAGGCTAAGAAACTTAGTTTTAATATCACTAAGCATAATGCAGTGGATGTTTTGAGCTATCTTCATGCATATTTGTGGGGTTCTCAATCTGTAACACCATAAACCTCATGCTACATATATTTCATTTCAATCATTGATGATAACTCATACAAACTCTAGCTATGTTTTTTCAAAACTAAGGATGAGACGTTTGATAAATTTTATGAGTGGAAAACCTTAGTTGAGAATCAGTTGAGTAAGAAAGTTAAATGGTTGAGAGCAGATAATGAGCTGTAATTTTGTAACATCAAGTTTGATGAGTTCTGTAAATCTCAAGGCATAGAAAAACTTAGAACGTGTGTTTATACCCCTCAGCAAAATGGGTTAGCAGAATGAATGAACATAACTGTTATGGAGAAAGTTAAATGCATGCTAAATGAGTCAGGTTTAGAAGAATGTTTTTGGGTTGATGTTGTTGCACCTGTGACATATATCATAAATAGATCTCCATGTTCTGCAGTTGATTTCAATGTTCCAGAAGAATTATGGTTGAACAGGTAACTAAGCCACAAGAGCGAAAATTTGGAGCAGTTGCATATGTTCATCATGATAAAGGGAAATTGAAACCAAGGGCATTAAAAGGTATTTTTCTTGGTTATCCAACATGCACTAAAGAATACAAAGTGTGGTTATTAGAGGAAGAAAAATGTGTGATTAGTTGCAATGTAGTTTTTAATGAAGAATTGAGTTACAAGGATATCAAGGCCAAACCCGTTACAAGATTATGCAATTACCAATCGAAGCCATGATCTCATATGTTTTATTTGACTATTACTTGCACCAATCTCCGAGATCAAAGTAAATTGGGAAATGACCATTATACTAGATAGTATATAATCATTGGTGTGCTAAACTGATTTAATACAGGTTGCTAAAGAGGATGATGAAAGATGTTGATGCCAAGTTCAGGAGTTTGGTCGCAACAGGGTCACTGGTTAGTTTCTTCCGCAAACGACTTTAACAAATCATTTTTGTAATTACATAGTTTTGATCGGTGCATTGCTGTAATTACAGATGCATGAAGGTCTTGTGAAGAACAAAGCGATAGATTCGGATGTGGTGACCATCGCGAAAGCAGCAAAGGCTTATAGGGAATCCAACATTGCCAAAGCTGGAAATGATGTCGATCTTGTAATTCATTAGGTTCTTTTTGTTGGCTTTTGTTTTGTTGGTAAAGAATATATGTCATCTAAAGCATATCATCTAACGGTTAACCAACTAAGTTTGCCATTACAGAAATTGAGTTTTGACTTATAACATAATTATTGCCCATTTAAGAAGTTTTATATATACACTAGAACCTTCTTACAATTAACATTCTGAACCATTATCATTCATTACTCCACCTTGTCTTGTAGCTAGATCATTTAATTTTGGTTGTTCTGAAACTGCTAAAATCTTGTGTGACTCCAATCTGCTATTTGTCTGTCTAAGAACAATGTCTATCATGAAAGAACAAAGCATATGGCAACCAAGAGATCTTTTCTACAAGAAACTCAGATGAAGGTCATATAGAGGTTTTGAAGATTCACATCTCGAAATCATGCAGATATACTCACTAAAAGTATTATAATCCGTAAGTTTGATGCAACTTTAGAGTTTCTAAGGCTGATCAATCTGGAATGAAGTCTTTTGACCTCGTAAGATGGAGGTAAAGTTCATGGCAATAGCTATTCATTGTTGTGTTGTGTTCAATATTTGAATCAAGGTGGAGAATTGTAGAAGTATGATTCAATATTCATATGGGTTTGAGATAATCATATGATGTCGACTAGATCAGTTTTCTCTACATTAGTTTTGATTAAGGATTAGTATTTCTGGTTATTGTTTGAGCTAAAAACAAAATGTGAGAAGAAAGCAACTGGTCATTGATTTTGTTTAATTGAAGACTGGTTCAGTTGTTGCAACAGCAAATTAGTTGGGTTAACTAATTTTGTTGACTTTATATACTTTACTCTTTGCCTCTCTTCTTCTTCTTCGTCACGTGTAAAAACATTTTCTCTTTGATTCTTCTCTTAGACTTCATTGTTATTACTGTGGTGAAGCTCGAGACTTTGTAAAACTCAGCAAATAGTGAATTGTTTGACCTAGTCCAGCCCCAGATGTAGATCTTGTCACACCGACTTGATCGAACTGGGTAATCAATTCTTGTTGATTGTGTTCATTGTTTCTTCAAGAACAAGTTCATCTCATATCTGTTTGTTTCCTAGCTCTTTCCGCAAAGATTTCGTCATCAATTTATTACAGCTTTTGGGTTGAAGATAGAGTTATAAGCTTAGTAGATTTGGTAGTCGTTTGTTTTCGACTTATGAGCTAAAATAATGGTTTTTAGCTATTCTTCTCTATTGTATCTTCTCATATTTTTGTGCTTGGTGTTGGATTTGGTTTTGTGTATAGGAGTTCGTCATTTGGATGGTAGCTTGTTGTTGAGGCATCTACTAGCCCTTCTTAGAAGTCTCATTAAGATTTTGGATGTGGGTTCAGGACATGAAAGTGGGTTTTATTTTCAAAATTTCTCTTGTGAGAAGGTGACCAATCTTATGTTTGTAGATGGCTAAGTTTGGTTCACAAGAGTCCGTGTGTAAAAGTTGTTGATCTTTTTTGGCGTATCTCATGTCTGCTTTTGAACCTTATGTTTCTCTTGTGTTTTGACCGAGTGGTTGTGATGATTTGATTATATGGTATGTTTATCTTTTGGTCCTGCTCGAATTTTTGGTGGTGTTGTTGCTGGTTGTGTTCGGTTGAGCTCATTTTTCAGACTTTCAAATGTTCTGGAGACGGTCTAATAATTTAGGTCTTTCTAAGCTTTCTTCTTTTTGGCGCCGTTCAAGTATTATATGTTTCCTTAGAAATGTTTTGGGGTTTGTTTGGTTCAACAAATCATATATTTGGTGCTTAGAATCCATTATTTTTAGATTTTTTTGGCTTCTCTTCGGTGGACTTCTGTCTTTGGTTCCTTGATGTATTCGTTAGCGTGACTTTGTGATATATCTTGTTGGTATGGTAGTGTTTGTGTTATCCTAAGAGCATGAACAATACACTTGATTTAGAGTATCTAGTTTTTGGTTTTATAATTTTTTAATCAGATTTGGAGTATCTATTTAAGATACATATTTTAAATAGGAGACACAAGATACATATCTTAAATAGTTTTAATATTATAAAATTGGTTTAGATACCCAATTGGGTATCTACCATTACACATGGTCTAAGACCACCATTATTGGGAGGATTTAATGGGTTTTTAACATTATAATAATATTTAAAAAATAAGAAAGAAGGAGGGAGAAGTATAAGAGTTTTTTGTTATAAAATTTAAGAAACTTATTTTTCATGTGTCATATTTTAGTTGGGTATAAATATTTTTTGATTAAAATATTACTAAGATACCAATTTTTCAAGATTCCATTGATAATGTTGCTCTAAGGATTGGTTTAATATAATTCAGATGAAAAAAAAATGAGGTACCGAAACCGAAATCCAGATGCCCATGCTAGCCAAAATCGTAAACCGAACTTCCGGCCATTAAAAGAAAAAATCGTAAACCGAACAATCGTGAAATTTCGAACCCGATTTTGGGTGAACCAAATTGGCATCATCGCCGAATTTTCAGTTTCCGATTCAAAAAAACTGCTCACACTCACCTTCTTCTTCTTCCTTCTCACTCTCTTCACGTAAACCCTAAACCCCTTTCTCCCGAATAAATATTTGAGAAAATGTTCTCTCCATCAACGAAGAGAGCTAAGCAGACCTCTCGCATTGACAAAACTCCACGCAATCGAGTCGCTCCGCCGGATTCTCCCGTAACTCCGGCAATCCAAAATCATGAATTGTCTCATCGTGACAAGTTCACCTCAGATCGTCCAGCTACTGGAACTCCTGCTCCTTGGGCTCCTCGTATGTCAGTTCTCGCTAGGTATATAATTATCACTAACAAATTTGCTTACATTTCGTTTTTTTTTTAGTTCTTGGATTTACCGTATTGATATCTTTGTTCATGGTCGTTTAGAGTTTCTCCTGTCAATACTGGTGAAAAAGGAGAGAACACAGAACAACTAAAGCCTGTATTCGTTGGAGAGTTTCCTCAATTGTTGCGAGATGAACAAAGCTGTTTCTCAAAAAATAATAATTATCCTGGTCAGTATTCTTTGCATTAGATAGGAGTAGAACCGTTTCTTCGAAGAATGTACTTATTTTTTCTTACTCTTCTTCTCCAGGTGATGCTTGTGTATCCGGTGGAATGGATGACGAAACCTGTCTTTCTTGGTTTATTACTGGAAGTAAACTTTTTGTATGGAGTCACTTGACACCCTTACCGTCCAGAAAATGCGTTGTTCTTGAACTTCCTTTTGGTATTTTGTCTAATGAAGGTTCTGGTAGTGTATTACAAGATGCTAAAAGCTGGTTGATTAGTATCGTGCCTTGGGATACCTCTGCCGGTGCAGCTACTAGGGCTACTCGATCTCGGAGTCCTGTTGGTATTTTCATGTGTAACAGAAAAACTCGAGCTGTTTTATACTGGTCAGATATATTTTCTGGTCAGGAAGCTCCCCCTGTTACTAATCTTGGATCTTCTGATGAAAGTGTTGTCTATAGCCCACCTTCTGGCAGAAATAGCTCATCATTCAACAGGCAACAAAGCCATAAAATTAGAAGCACTAGAGCAGAATATTTTGATCTTAATTCTTTGATTACTATTGCAGTTGGTACGACTGAGCACCTTTGCATTGCTATTGCGTGCAGTTCTGATGGTGAGCTATGGCAATTCATTTGTAGCCCTACAGGCGTTAAAAGTAGTCAAGTTCAGTTGAACATCAGCTCTTCCTCCATAAGCGAGGGTTATCCAAGGTCCCTAATATGGCATTTTTCGCAGGGATTGGCAAGCGAGTCTTGTAGGCAATTTTTGTTGTTGACAGACTGTGATATACATTGTTTTACTATTGAACCTTATCCTGATCTGACTATTTCGAAAGTCTGGCAACATGAGATTGTCGGCACTGATGGTGATTCAGATATCAAGAAAGATATAGCAAGTCAAAAGGAAATTTGGCCTGTAGATATGCAGGTGGATGATCTGGGTAAAGAAATCACAGTTCTTATTGCCACTATCTGCATGGACCGTGCCAGCAGTTCAAGCTATACAAACTATTCACTTTTAACCTTGCAACATAAATCCGAGATGAGATTTGCAGATGTGAGAGAGGAAAAGGTTCTGGAGAAAAAAGCTCCAATTCAAGTCATAATCCCAAAAGCAAGAGTTGAGGATAAAGACTTCTTATTCTCTATTAAACTCAGAGTTGGTGGTAGACCCCCAGGGTCAGCTATAATTCTTTCAGGTGATGGGACAGCCACAGTGTGCTACTATAATGGAAATTCTACCCGGCTCTATAAGTTTGACTTACCTTATGATGCTGGCAAGGTCTTGGATGCTTCCGTTCTTTCCTCAACTGATGGGCATGACTATGGTGCGTGGACTGTGCTTACTGAGAAAGCAGGAGTGTGGGCAATACCAGAGAGGGCGGTTGTGCTTGGTGGAGTTGAACCTCCAGAGAGAAGTTTATCACGGAAAAATAGCTCCAATGAGAGGTCTATAGGAGAGGAGACAATGAGAACACCATATGGCGTTGATAGAACTGCCGCAAGGGAGAATTCTAATTTATGGAATAGTGGAGACAAAGGGAACCCTAAAATGGGGTTTACTCGTCAAACAGCCCGTGATGAAGAATCAGAAGCTTTGCTGGGTCAGCTCTTTGAGGATTTTCTGTTATCAGGGAAAGTTGATGGATCCTTGGAGAAGCTTAGTCAAGCTGGTGCATTTGATAAGGATAGAGAAACCAATGTTTTTGCTCGCAAAAGCAAATATATAGTTGACACGTTAGCTAAGCATTGGACAACAACTAGAGGGGCTGAGATCGTTGCTATGACTGTCATATCTACACAACTGGTCGAGAAACAACAGAAGCATGAGAAATTCTTACACTTTCTCGCTCTATCCAAATGCCATGAGGAGTTGTGTTCCAAACAGAGTATTCATTTTTATCCCTCACTGTTTTTTTTTCCCTATTGTAGCGTGATTCTACTTCATTATTGCATACATGGTCAAACACAGAATTGTGTATCCTTTAAGATGTATCTGTACTTTATGACTAATTTCTTCCCCACGACTAGATGGTACTTCATGGATAAATTTTCGTAAATTCTATAATTATTCTGGTTGGCATAACTGCAGAGCTAATAGTTCCATTTTATTGCAGGACATGCTTTGCAAATAATTTTGGAAAATGGTGAAAAACTTGCTGCCATGGTTCAACTTCGGGAACTGCAAAATTTGATTAACCAGAACCGCTCATCCATATTTGGCTCTCTGCATGCTCGCTCAGAAGATCAAGTTTCATGCGCCCTTTGGGATCTTATTCAATTTGTAGGGGAGAGAGCCCGACGAAATACAGTTCTTTTGATGGACAGAGATAATGCAGAAGTGTTCTACAGCAAGGTATCAGAACTTGAGGAAGTGTTTTATTGCCTGAACAGGCAACTAGAATACTTAATCAGAGCTGACCGACCACTGGAAACTCAAGTGCAGAGAACCTGCGAACTCTCAAACGTATGTGTTACAATTATTCAGACTGCCATAGATTACAAAAGTGAGCATCAAATGTGGTATCCACCACTTGAAGGTTTAATACCTTGGCACTCTCAGGCTGTTGTTTGTAATGGTGTGTGGTGCATTGCATCCTTTATGCTCCGCCTCTTGACTGAGGCATCTAGGATTGATATCTCTGCTAAATCAGATATATACATGCATCTCGAAGTGCTTACTGAAGTTTTTCTTGAGGCATGTGCCACTTCTTACACTGCTATATCGAGCCGAGAAGAAGAGAACAAAGGTTTGCTTGATGAGTACTGGACTCGGAGGGATACAATTTTCGACTCTCTTTATCAACAAGCTAAAGAGTTTATGGAAGCAGATTCCCAGGTTAGTACGTCTTGAAATGCAGTGCACTGCGCATCAGTTTTTTGTTGAATCTCACAATGAACTGGTTTTGTATCTGTAGAGTATCAGAGAACAAACTGAAAAGACAGACGAAGATATCTTCCGAAACCGTTGTTCAAATTTGATTTCCATTGCAAAACGACATGCAGGCTATAAAATAATGTGGAAGATATGTTATGATCTCAATGATACAGGGCTTCTCAAAAGTTTGATGGTATGACCTCGGCCATTTTCTTTCCCTATTCCGTGAACAATCTCAAAAGCATATGATAGCTTGTGGTTCTCTTACTTATTTTCTATATTCCTGCTTAGTTAAATACCCTTGAATTTATGTGCAGCACGAGGGTGTGGGACCACAAGGAGGCTTCAGTTACTTTGTTTTCCAGCAACTCTATGATATGAAACAGTTCTCCAAGCTTCTACGTCTTGGAGAAGAATTCCAGGACGAACTATTGATATTTCTAAAGCGCCATTCTGATCTCCTATGGCTTCATCAGCTGTTTCTTCATCAATTCTCATCTGCTTCTGACACTCTTCATACATTGGCTCTTGCACAAAATGAAGATATTATGACTAAAATTGAAGAAAGAGCAATGCTAAAACCAGAAGATGTAAAACCAGCATTCGCAGACCGCAAGCGATTTCTGAACCTTTCAAAGATAGCCTATGTAGCAGGTAAAATAATTTATTTTCCTTGGGGTAAATACCCATGCCTCATGTTACTAGTTTTTGGCATACAGCTTTGCATGATTATTATCAATCTTTCAGATAAAGATGCTGATTCTGAATCGAAAGTGAAGCGCATTGAGGCAGACCTCAAGTTACTGAACCTACAGGTAGGTTCTAAGCTGTGTTAGTATTCTTCTGTATATCAGGATGGTATAGCCAGCTCTCGTAAACTCTATTTATAACTGGTGAAACTGTAATATGTGGCAGGAAGAAATAACAAAAGCTCTTCCGACCAGAAACCGGCTATTTCGACCAGAAGAGCTCATTGAAATGTGTCTCAGTATCCAGGGCCGATGGACAGCTATAAAAGCTTTTGAGGTCTTTGCATGGACGAGCTATTCATTCCGCGAGAATCATAAGTCGCTCTTAGAAGAGTGCTGGAGAAAGGCTGCAGATGAAGACGATTGGGACAATCTCCATCAAGCCTCTAATAATAAAGGTTGGAGCGACAAGGAAACATTACAGAATCTACAGAACACAGCGCTTTTTCAGGCTTCCAAAAGGTGTTACGGACCAAACCGTGTAAATACTTTTGATGGTGACTTTGCAAAAGTCCTTCCTCTGAGACGAGAGAACCCTGAAGATTCAACTTCCTCTGTAGAACAAGTGTTGATGAGCCACAAAGCCTTCGCCGAGGCTGGGAAACTAATGCTAACTGCAATCATGCTTGGTTGTGTTGACGAAGAGAGTATTGTAGCAGAAGAGCTCTCATCACCAATGGAGTAACTAAAACTGTTTTTTGTTTCAAAGTAAAAGTGACAGTGTAAATGATTTTGAGGAGATGCAATTGAATTGAAGATGATTTGGTTTATGAGTTACTTATTGGACAGAGTTGTTGTAAGATTCGTTTTACAATCTACCAAAATGATTCATTTTTAGGTCACAAATGAGCATTAAAGGTTAAATCCTACCCTGAACTAAGCTCAATCTATCTAATTTGAACCAACTCAAAAATATTGCCTTGAATGTTTACTAGATTTTAAGTGGTTTTTGGTATTTGTTTGTTTGAAAATATATTTTCTTTATTTCTTTATTTATAACGCATACGTATTTTCTTTATTTATAATTTTGCGTTTAGTTAACCGGTGTGGTCAAGTACCTAATCACGGTATAAGATAAAGATAAAAGAAACGCAATCCAAAGAAGATATGAGATATCATCACAAAGAATAAAGCCAATAAACCAAACCAATAAAATCAGTGTGAAATAATACGATCCTCTCATTTCGACCAGAAGATCTTCCACCTGCCACGTGGCACCACCACAACCTCTACCAATATCCTCTTAGGCCCGAGAGGAAATCTAAATGAAACTCTTCCGACCAATCAGAATTCGGTGACGTGTACTTTGATAATCTTCAGACATGAACCATCTTGTTGTTATAAAAGAAACAAAACCCAATTGAGTTTCACCACTCATCTCTCAACTCTTCAATCCTCTCTCTTTTAGTTAACACAGATTTTGGATAATGGCCACATCAGCAATCCAACAATCCTCCTTCGCCGGCCAAACGGCTCTCAAGCCCTCCAATGAGCTCCTCCGTAAGGTTGGTGTCTCCGGTGGTGGCCGTGTGACTATGCGCCGTACTGTCAAGTCTACTCCTCAGAGCATCTGGTAACAAATTCAATCTCTATCACTCTGATTTCTTTAGGTATATTAGACTTAGGCTTTTATTAGAGGATAGATATGGGAGGCCACGAAATGGATATCCGGAAGATTGTCAATATCCTACTTTGTTTTAGCGTATCAGCCGAAAATTTTATTATATAATTCGTTTTACTTCGAATATTTAGATATACATTTTATTTTAAAAAATCCGCAAATAATTTGCTTCGCTCTTTATTTTTGTATAAGAAAATAGAATACATTAAAACCACAAAAATATTACAAAAAACTAGAAAATGTCATTAATGAAACACTATTTGATTTTGTAAACAGGTATGGACCAGACCGTCCCAAGTACTTAGGACCATTCTCCGAGAACACACCATCATACCTAACCGGAGAATACCCCGGAGACTATGGCTGGGACACCGCCGGGCTCTCAGCTGACCCTGAGACATTCGCAAAGAACCGTGAGCTTGAAGTAATCCACAGCAGATGGGCAATGTTGGGTGCTCTTGGCTGCACTTTCCCAGAGATCCTCTCTAAAAACGGTGTCAAATTCGGAGAAGCCGTATGGTTCAAGGCAGGTTCTCAAATCTTCTCAGAAGGAGGTCTTGATTACCTTGGAAACCCTAACTTAATCCACGCTCAAAGCATCTTAGCCATTTGGGGTTGCCAAGTTGTGCTTATGGGACTCATTGAAGGCTACAGAATTGGAGGTGGACCACTCGGAGAAGGACTTGACCCACTTTACCCTGGAGGTGCATTTGACCCATTGAACTTGGCTGAGGATCCAGAGGCTTTCTCTGAGCTTAAGGTAAAGGAGCTTAAGAACGGTCGTCTTGCAATGTTCTCAATGTTTGGATTCTTCGTTCAAGCCATTGTTACTGGTAAAGGTCCCATTGAGAACTTGTTTGATCATGTGGCTGATCCTGTGGCTAACAATGCTTGGTCTTACGCCACTAACTTTGTTCCCGGAAAGTAATTACCATCTGTATTTGCTTCTTAATCTCTTTACCTTGTAAAACTCGTGACTGTATTAATGGTTTTATGTGTCAATTTGGAACTTAATAACGTTTCTTTTTGCGAAGTACCCAAAAAGCACATAACAATTTCATATAAGCCCAGTACACATAAAATCTATTAAATAAAATCAATAATCTCAAAAAGAAAATCAAAATACATCGAAATCTTTTGGTTGAATCAATCAATATCATCAACTACAGACTCGGGAATACGAGGATGTTTTTGGGTTTGAGATCGTAGTAGCCATGTCCATAATTTATGACTAAGCCTTCGAGTATCATTCGAGTAAACCTTCTCATTAAAGGATCAGTCTGTTTTCAATCTTTGGATTTTTCTATGGTGGTTAACTAACGGTTCAAATAGAGTTCGACTTCATTTCACTGCATATACATATTAAGGAGGATATTTTAGGAGATGACTTTAAACTATGAATCAGGTTTGTCGATTCAGTAGATAAAAAAATAGTATGGTGTTCATTAAACCGCTATTTTAAAACAATGCATTTTAACTTGGTCATATGTAAGACATAAAAACCAAAACAAAAATTTAAACCGAAAACATAAACTCGGTTCGGTTTCGGTTTCATAATATTATTACCACGGTTTTTGGTTTGGTTCAGGTAAAACCCAAAAATTAACTTTAACAATAGAAAACTTAATGTATAACTCATGCTAATCAACTAATTATACTAACAATACCCAAAATTCCGACAATCCCTCTAACCGAACTGATTGAAAATCAAATTATTATGGATCTTACAAAAATCACATTTCAAGTTTCAATCGGGGAGAAATTAGTTTTCGAGTTATTTTGGAAGGCGAGTTAGATTGTTAAATATTTCAAATGGTCAAATTTGTCGAGACTAAAAACTCGGTACATTTAGCTCTTTTTGATTAGTCTTTTTTGGGTGGGGGAGAGGGGAGGGAGGATTTGGATCATCAACCCAAATAATTATGATTTGAAAGAAAAATCTATTTTTGGTTTTCTCTTCAATCATCTTAATATATTTTTCCCACAAAACACAAATAATTATAACCTCTTTGTATAAAATACTATATAAATTTTGTACCATTAAATATTTTATAAATAACAAAACATTTTAAAATTAATATAATAAAATCTTTCTGCGTGATTCTAATGTTAATGTTTATTTGTTCAGTTAATTTTTCATTCATTTCAGTATTGACAACATGAATTTATAAAATAAATAACAAAATTGTTAACAATATAAATTAAAATATATAATACTATTTACTTATAAGATATGCATGTTAAAAACGTTGTAACAAATCAAAATGCTCTGGTCTTTCTCCTTTTTTCTTCGAGCAATCGTTTTTGTTAGCTGTCCGTCGGTTATGTTGACTGTCGGTTTCTTGAGGGTTTTGTGCAATAACTGCCGATTTGTCTTCTCTATTTAATCCTTGGGTCTATCTATGTTTCATTACAGAGTTTGCATTTCACATTTTATCCAACATCATGTATGATGCAGTTCGTAAATAGATCCAAGCAATTGATCTTGGCCTCGAGAATTCTGCCTATGATCTTGGCTATGACTTGTGTGATGGCTGTTCACCAATGCAACCTGAGCAAATCCACGGTAGGGCGTTACACATTAGCTAAAGGAAAGAACAACTTTGTGCAGGTTTATCACGAAGCCTGGCTATCCAACGCAAGACTCATACTCTCAACGTAAAAGACATGCACCCCAAAACAAACAGACTTCGACGTAGGTAAATAGAGAAGACAAACCAATTACTAAACCAAACTAACTAACCTCAAACTCGCTAAACCGATATCCAATCTTAATCATCGTAACATTCGGATGGTTCAATTTACACACCTAAAAGAAAACACAGAACATCAAAGACAAACCAAAATCAAAACACCCTCTGAGACACATCAAACCTTGCTCTTTCTCTGCCTTACATAAGCTCTCATTGGCTTATCAATACCCTCCCCCCGGCGCGACAAACTTGTCCTCAAGCTTAAACAATGGAAATTGTGCTTTTACGTCCTTAATCAATTACGAAGTGGCATCAGGAGCTGGAATGTTTTTCCAACTAACCAGACTGTGTAAATGGCCATCAACACTATAACGAGTTTCCAGAATTCTCTCTGGTTTAATAATAGACAAATCAGTTGTGTTAAAAGCTTCAGGAAAGTGAGTGATTGAAGAAAGCAGGTCCTTTAACAGCTTTCAACTGGGATACATGAAATACCGGAAGTATTTGAGCTGTATCCGGCAAGCGGAGTGTAAGTGACGTTCCAAGTCCTCGTCTTTGGCTCGTGGGCTTTTATGTGGCCCGCGAATCTCATCTTGGCCCATTAACCGTTTTGATGCTTCTTCGGCCCATCTCTATATTCTTCAGGCCTTTTGCTGATAATATCTTTGGTGTTTTCACTCTGCAAGTCAAAAAGAAGAATGTAGAAGGAGCAGGTTGATGATGCTTAAGTCAGAGGACATGAAATAGAGGTGGAAGTGTGTGAAAAAGTGTAAGAGAGCAAGCAAGACAAAAAGTGAGGGTGAGGGCTTTTACCTGGGAGCTTTTTTTCTTCTTCTTCTTGTTCTTGGGGAAACACTTGGTGAGTGATTTGGAGAGTAGAGTGTTCTGGTCATTATCTTGTTTTGTAACCGTAAACTTGATAAAGAAAGCTCTAGTGAACCGGTTTTAGGTTCACCGAGATGTACCAAGATCCTTCCGGACTTGGGAACTTTTAATCTCTGTGTCTTTGTTCTTTATTGTTTCTTTCTTCGATCTGCAACAAACAAAATGAAACACAACAATTGGTATCAGAGCTTGAAGGTGACTGAAGGTGTTAGTAACGGCTACAAGGTACAAGTCTTATAAGAACGGGTTCTAGCTTTAGCCGAGGAAGGTGACATCTTTATCACCTATAAGGCTACTCTAAAGGGTCTAAGTTAAACATGGAACCGACACAAGGGAGGTTTGAGGTTGAGAAGTTTGATGGGGAAGGAGACTTTACGATATGGAAACACAGGATTCTAGCAACACTAGAGATTCTTGGGTTGGACTCCGTGTTGAAAAAAGTCGAAGTTACACAACCATCTCTAGAAATAATCTCAAGTGATGCAGGTAAATCTACAGCCACTTCAGCTGCAACCACAACTACTATAGACCCTAAGTGGAAAGACAAGGATCGAAGGGCTAAAAATCTCATAAGCATGAGTCTTACCGATATGGTACTGAGGAAAGTAATAAGCGAGCCTACAGCTTATTCTATGTGGAATGCCTTAGAAGAAGAATATCAAGTTAAGACTCTGCCTCACAGATTTCACTTGAAGCAAACATTCTACAGTTTTAGAATGGACGAAAACAAGACACTGGATAAAAATCTTGACACTTTCAAGAAACCTATCTCAAATCTGTCAAGCGTCAACGTGGTGATGAGTGATGAGGACCAAGTGGCTATATTGATGAACAGCTTACCTAAGCAATTTTGAAAACCTGGTTTATACACTCAAGTACAACAGTGGTAGACATACTATAACAGTCAAAGAAATCATTCGGTCAGCCTATTCTATAGAGCTGGAACTGAAAAGTAAAGGTCTACTAAAACAAAAGGGTGTAAGTGAAGGTCTATATGTGCATCAAAGATGCCGAACTGAGAAGAAGGAAGTGTCAAAAGGGAAAGGGTAAACGAGTCTCGTGTCAGAAGCAAGTCTCGTGTTAAGGGTAAACGAGTACTATCATGTTGGGTTTGCGGGAGTCAAGAGCATTTGAAGGCTGAGTGTCCAAAAAGAAACCACTCAAGTACAAGCTATTCCAAGGGTTCAAATTCTGAGGCATCAGTTGCAAAAGTGGAATACAATGAACCACTTATGTTAACTGGAGCTGCAAATTCATCTAGAGAAGGATGGGTTCTAGACTCAGGCTGCTCATATCATGTTACAAAAAAACGGGATTTGATGTTTGATGTGAAAGAAATTGATGGTGGCAGAATTTTCATGGGTAATGATTCACATTATGAAATTACAGCCATTAGGAAAATTCAGTTCAAGAATCATAAGAACAAAACAGTGATACTCACTCAGGTCAGGTTTTCACCTACGACTAGAAGGAACCTTATTTCTTTGGGTCAGTTCGAAAGTCAAGGTTGCTGGTTTCAGTCCAAGGATTTTAGACTGAAGGTAATGAAAGAAAATCAGGAGGTTTTAGCGGGTGACTACAAGGATACACTCTATTTCTTAGATGGAGAACCTGACAAAAGTCAAGCTAACACAGCAGAAAAACAAATGAATGAAGTAACACTATGGCACAGCAGACTTGGACATTTAGGAGAAAAAGGAATGAGGATTTTGGTTCAGAAAAATCTGCTAGGAAAAGCAGAGATTAAGGACCTAGGACCGTGTGAACCATGTGTTCTTGGTAAGGCACACAAGACGTCTTTTAAGACAGGGAAACACGCTTCAACAGAAGTGTTGGAATACATTCATTCCGATCTGTGGGGCTCTCCTAATGTCACACCTAGTTTAGCAAAGTGTCAATACTATATTTCATTCATTGATGATCATTCAAGAAAGGTGTGGATATATTTTCTTAAAACCAAAGATGAAGCTTTTTCAAAGTTTGTGGAATGGAAGCTGCTAGTTGAAAATCAGAGCAACAAAAAGGTCAAAGCTTTGAGAACAGATAATGGTTTAGAGTATTGTAACAGAATATTTGAAGACTACTGCAGCTCAAATGGTATTCTCAGACATAAAACTTGTCCCTACACCCCCCAGCAAAATGGTGTAGCTGAGAGGCTCAACCGAACAATACTTGAAAAGGTTAGAAACTGGCTATGTGAAACAGGACTAGGGGAAGTTTTCTGGGCAGAGGCTGCTTCTACAGTGGTCTATATTATATAAATAGGACACCGTCAGCACCACTAAATTTTCAAATACCGAAAGAGGTTTGGAGTGGACGATGTCCAGAGTATTCACATATGAGGAGGTTTGGTTGCCTAGTCCACTACCATGTGGATCAAGGAAAATTGAAACCTAGAGCTAAGCCTGAGTTCTCATGGAATATCCTCTGGGAGTTAAAGGATATCGAATTTGGAGTAGAGAAGAAAGAAAATGTATTGTTAGTCGTGATGTTATCTTTGGAGAAGATATCCTCTACAAAGATATTGGGAAGATGACAGAATCAGAACAGTTTGTACCAAAAATTGCAAACAAAAGAGTTTCATTCCTGCTACCTAACAACACATAATTAGATGAGGAAGAGAAATTAGCTGGAGAACAAAATGATCAAGGTAGAGATTTCTCAGAAAATGATGAGATTCTAGAGGAGACAAAAGTTGAAGCTGACACAGAAAACCTTAGATCATATCAACTAGCGAGGGACAGAGGAAGAAGGTCACACATAAGAGCTCCTAGTAGATACAATGATTCAGATCTAGCTGCCTATTCATTAAACATGGCTCAACTGATTAGTGAGGAGCCATGTACATATCAAGAAGCAATCAGTTGCAAATAAAAAACAAAATGGATAAATGCAGCAAATGAGGAAATGGAATCACTGAGGAAAAATCATACATGGAAGCTAATAAACAGACCAGTGGGACAGAGAACGATCGGAGGTAAGTGGATTTTCAAGCTGAAACCTGGAATACCAGGGGTAGAGTGACCTAGACACAAGGCAATGTTAGTGGCTAAAGGTTTTTCTTAACTAGAAGGCATTGACTACCATGATGTTTTCTCACCCGTGGTAAAACAAGTGACCATCAGGTTTGTTCTATCTATTGTTGTTGACAAGGACTTAGAATTGGAACAATTAGATGTCAAGACAGCTTTTCTCTATGGTACATTGGAAGAAAAAATTATAATGGAGCAACCTGAGGGATATGAGGAAGGTGACAAGGTGTGTTTACTTCAAAAATCTCTATACGGTTTAAAGCAATCTCCTAGGCAATGGAATCTAAGATTTGATTCATTCATGAAGTCTCACAAATACACAAGATCAGAACATGATCCGTGTGTATATTTCAAAAAATTTAGTGAAGATGATTTGGTCTACCTATTAATCTATGTTGATGACATGCTGCTAGCTGCTAAGGATATGCAAGAGATCACAAAACTGAAAGAACTTCTAAGTTATGAATTTGAAATGAAGGATTTGGGACCAGCTAAACGGATTTTGGGCATAGACATTATTTGAGACAGGGAAAATGGTTTTCTAAGGTTATCACAGAGTAACTACTTAGAGAAAGTTTTAAGAAGGTTTGGTATGGAAGATTTAAACCCAGTACAAACACCTATGGGAACACATTTCAAGCAACTGAGTACTAAGACATAAAAAAAGGAAATGGCAGAGCATGAAATAAGGGACATACCTTATGCCAGTGCTGTTGGATCGATGATGTACGCCATGGTAGGAACTTGACCAGACCTCGCCTATGTTGTTGGTCTTGTTAGCCGTTTTATGAGCTCACCAAACCTGGAACATTGGAAAGCAGTAAGGTGGATTTTAAGGTATATCAAAAATACTTTAGATATATGTTTAACATTCAAAAAGACAAACAATGTTCAAGTTCAAGGTTTCAGTGACAGTAATTATGCAGCGGATTTAAACAGAATGAGGTCCATTACCGGTTATGTTTTTCAGTTTGGCGGAAACACAGTGAGTTGGCGGTCTGGTCTTCAACCTGTGGTTGCTTTATCCACTACTGAGACTGAATTTATGGCTCTGGCTGAAGCTGTAAAAGAAGCACAGTGGTTAAAAGGGTTAGCATCGGAATTGGGTTACAAACAAGATCAAGCAGAAATATTATGCAACTCACAGAGTGCTATTTTCCTATCTAAGAACTACGCATTTCACGAAAGGACGAAACACATACATACAAAGTACAACTTCATCAAGGATTTGGTAAGCGAGGGAAAGATAAAGGTCACAAAGATCAACACATGCATAAATCCGGCTGATCAATTAACTAAATCTATCCCTATAAAGAAATTTGAAGATGGGTTGACTTATCTTAAGGTGCTTCGACACCGATTTCGGCTTCGAGATCATCTTTGGATTCACGGCGGTTAAGTCATGAAAGTTCGTCTGTACGACGGTAGAGTTGTGACAGTCGATTATGGTTTCATGGAAGTGCATGTTTGTTTTTGAAGGGATTTTCTTCTCGTTGGTTTAATCGGAGAGGATCTCAGTTGTTTTCGGTGGTTTAATCGGAAGGGTTTACTGTTTTGGTGGTTTAATCGGAAGGGTTTTCTGTTTTGGTGGTTTAACCGGAAAGATTTCTTCATCGATGGTGAAGTCGTGAAAGTTTTTTCTCATCGGTGGGTCAGTCGTGAGAGAGAAATCGCTTTGTCTTCATCAACGACGAAGACGAGGGAAGAAGTGAAAGGTTTTTTTGGGACTAGAGAGGACGATTGAAACGAGGTAGAGTATGTAAGTGACGTTCCAAGTCCTCGTCTTTGGATCGTGGGCTTTTATGTGGCCCGCAAATCTCATCTTAGCCCATTAACCGTTTTGATGCTTCTTCGGCCCAACTCTATATTCTTCAGGCCTTTTGCTGATAATATCTTTGGTGTTTTCCTTCTGCAAGTCAAAAAGAAGAATGCAGAAGGAGAAGGTTTATGATGCTTAAGTCAGAGGACATGAAATAGAGGTAGAGGTGGAATGTTGAGGGCTTTTACCTGGGAGCTTTTCTTCTTCTTCTTCTTCTTGTTCTTGGGGAAACACTTGGTGAGTGATTTGGAGAGTAGAGTGTTCTGGTCATTATCTTGTTTTGTAACCTTAAACTTGATAAAGAAAACTCTAGTGAACCGGTTTTAGGTTCACCGAGATGTACCAAGATCCTTCCGGACTTGGGAACTCGTAATCTCTGTGTCTTTGTTCTTTATTGTTTCTTTCTTCGATCTGCAACAAACAAAACGAAACACAACACAGAGGCGGTAAGCGACAGCCCCTATACGTTCAAGCACCTCATACGGTTCATAAACTTGGCAGCTAACTTATGAAAGAGCCGACAAACCACATACAGTTGAGGATACGGACAAAGCTTCAAATAAATCATAAAGCCCACAAGAAACTGAACATAACGCCTTTTAGAATCTGCAAAATGTTTCATTTGAGCTTGAGCTTGTAGGAGATTCTATTGCAGCAACTTTACAGTCTCATCCCTAGTCTTCAAAGACTTTTCCAATT
>JAKUCM010001253.1:0-139035 GCA_023374145.1 Lepidium sativum | reverse complement strand
AGGACATTAGGAGTTTCTTGGGTCACGCAGTGAAGGACATTAGAAGCTTCCCAAAACAGCCTCTGACTCGTCTCTTCTGTAAGGAAACAGATTTCATCTTTGATGAAGAGTGTCTCAAAGCTTTTCTAGAACTCAAGGATGCCTTAGTTACAACACCTATTTTTCAAGCACCAGATTGGACTCTTCCTTTTGAGATAATGTGTGATGCTAGTGATTACGCTGTGGGAGAAGTTTTAGGACAGAAGAAAGATAAGAAGCTCAATGTGATCTACTATGCTAGTAGAACACTGGATGAGGCTCAGGTGAAGTACGCCACGACAAAGAAGGAATTACTTGCAGTGGTGTTTGCATTTGAGAAATTCAGGTCCTATTTGGTAGGATCGAAGGTTGTTGTACACACGAATCATGCAGCTCTGAGGTACTTGATGAAAAAGAAGGATGCTAAGCCCAAACTACTTAGGTGGATTTTGTTACTGCAGGAGCTTGATATGGAGATAGTGGACAAGACCGGGATAGAAAACGGTGTCGCATATCACCTCTCTAGGATGCAGGTGAAAGGATCCCTTCTGATGAATGACGATATGCCAGAAGAGCATCTGTTGAAATTTTCAATCAGACACTCGACCATGACACTCGATCAAGCCTTGTTCGAGTGTCCACTTTCTGATAAGAAAAGATGCTTTAGGTTCGGAATGCAACTTGCTGGGACTAGACTTCCATGGTATGCCGATCTGGTGAACTTTTTGGTGGGAGGAGATTACCTAAGACTCTGCATTCTCATCAAAGGAAGAAATTTTTCAAAGATGTGAAGTAATACTTCTGGGATGAGCCGTATCTCTACAAGAAAGGATCTGATGGGCTGTTCAGAAGGTGTGTTTCAGAGGAAGAAGTTAATGGAATATTGGAGCACTGCCATGGATCTGCATATGGTGGACACTTTCCAGCATTCAAGACTGCACAAAAGATTCATCAAGCTGGGCTATGGTGGCCGTCCATCTTCAGGGACTGTTAGGAGTTTATGTCGAGATGCGATTGTTGTCAGAATGGGCAGTATAAGTAAGAGGAACGAGATGCCTCAAAATCTCATCTTGGAAAAAGAGGTGTTTGACTGTTGGGGAATTGATTTCATGGGACCTTTTAACCTACCATCTTTGGAAAACAGCTACATTCTGTTTGCTGTGGATTATGTTTCCAAATGGGTGGAAGCCATTGCATCTCCCACAAACGATGCAAAGGTAGTACTAAAGCTGTTCAAACACATCATCTTTCCCAGGTTTGGAGTGCCGAGAGTAGTGATTGGTGATGGAGGATCTCATTTCGTCAATAAAGTCTTTGAAAGCTTGCTCAAGAAGCATGGAGTTAAACACAAGGTGGCGACTCCTTATCATCCCCAAACTAGTGAGCAGGTTGAGGTATCCAATAGGCAGATCAACTCTATTCGGAAGAAAGTAGTTGGGCTATCAAAACGGGATTGGGCCGCCAGATTGGAGGATACTCTTTGGGCCTATAGGACTGCTTTTAAGACACCGATTAGGAGATTAGTTTTTCAGCTACTTTATGGGAAGTCCTGCCGTTTGCCAGTAGAACTCGAATACAAGTCAATTTGGGCAACTAAGCTTCTGAATTTCGAGAGCGAACCATACTTCAGATATCGGCTCGGAGCAAGGCCAGTCGCTGGATTAAGACTAACAGGACCATTCCTTATGGAAGACTCATAACTATTTGTTAATGGGGAATCTATTGTTAGTTAGCTGTCCAATTGAAAGCAGTCCCATGCCTTTAACCAACCGACACCAGCAATTCAATTTCAAAATGACATATATATTATCTTTCTTACTTCTGAACTGTGGTGCTCTACATCTTCTGACCTAAGACTGCCAAAGAGTATAGACAGATGGAAATGCATGAACTTGAGGAGATCAAAATTGAGGGATATGACAGCTCTAAGGCATACAAGGATCGCACCAAAGCAGCTCATGACAAGAAGATTCAATCTAAGACCATCACATCTGGTGATCAAGTGCTTCTTTTTAATTCTAGGCTCAAGCTGTTTCCGGGTAAACTCTGATCCAAGTGGTCTGGTCCGTTCAAGGTGGTGCGAGTTCAACCATATGGAACAGTTACTTTGACCAACAACAAAGGAGAAGAATTCACAGTGAATGGTTAAATAGTTAAGCCGTACCTGGCTAACTGCGCGATTCCCGAGGGAACTTTGGTTCTCCTCGATGACCCACCTCATCTCCAATGAATATGAGGGAGTCAAGCTCGAGATTATAAACGAGCGCAATTGGGAGGCAGTCCCAAAGGTATCCTCTGTATATACATTCCGTTTTGCATCCACATTTAGCATGTTTCATTTCTTTCGATATTCTTATATTTTTTGCCTTTAGTTACATTTATTTCATCTTACATGCACTTAGAAGGTTTTTTGTACGTTTTGCAGGGAAGTGGGGCCCGGAATAGGATAGGTGGGGCCAAAACCGACATGATGGGACAACACACGACCATGTTTGGTCGAGTGTCCCACTCGAGTGTCAGCTGCCATGCGACAGACTGATACTCGACCAAGCATGCTCGAGTGTCCCACCACCTTGCCTATTTCGAGGCCTGCGCACCTATAACTGCCAAAAGCTGGAAAAGGGGAGACATTTACTCCGAAAAATGGGTCAAATCTATCTTTAATGCCTTATCTTTTATATTTAATTCAAAATATTTGATTTGATCCACATTCAAATTTGAAATTTGAAAAAGATTTCCCCTTATCTCTCCTCCCCTATATAAGGAGGAGAACCCTCTCCCTTCTCATTCACACAAAAACCCATTCTCTCACTAAGAACTCTCTCTAGATTTTCACTCTTTTGCATAAGCTTTCTTGAAGAATCGAGTGCAGGAGGTCTCAAGAGTTCAGTTCGATCAACCACTGCTCATTCCTCTGACCATTCGTGACACTCGACCTTTACTGCTCGAGTGTGAGGCTCGAGTGTCTCTCTTCCTTCCTTTTTCCGGTGAATCGATACCATGTCTGAATGGAAAACCAACCATGCTAGTCTCCTCCGACTCAGGGCCAAAAACAATGCTCGTTCAAGAAAACAGCCTCAGCAAGGAGAATCCTCTAGGAGCAAACAAGACAAAAAGGAGAGAAGAAGGTTAGTAATCCAATCAGCAAGTGAGTCCGGAGAAGAGAGAGAATACATGGATGAAGATGATCCAGAGCAGGGACGTGAGGAGGATGCAGAAGAAAACATGGAAGCTGATCTCGTGGATGAGGCACTCCAAGATGCAGGGTATGGAGATTAAGAAGCTGAGGAAGTAAGGGAGATTATCCTGGCTGGTATGAGGGAGAAAAAGATGAAGAAGAAGCATAACGCAGAAAGAGCCCTCAATGACCTGCGAAGAATGGATTTCATAAGTACCCGCTACCCATGCAAGGAAGCATTGACTGCGATGGGATTGACTAGGGATGTGGACCTGATGCTCCAGAACTGTAGACTGTCCACATTTGTGTCTCATCCAGAACGTGCATACAAGGAAGAAACCATGCAGTTCCTAGCCACTGTCCAAATTGTTCTTTGTGATGCAGGCAATGTTCGTCTTCAGGAGAGACAAGGTGGCGGGTACCTCATCCTCACAATTAGGGGCCGAGACCACCGTTTTACTTTCTGAGCACTCTGAGAGTTGTTCTAGTTTCCAAGGGTCGAGTCTGAGAGTTACGGTCCAGATTTTGATAGAACCGAACTGGATGATCTATGGTGCTCTATAGCCTTAACAAGGAGCATATTTTCATCAGCTCGATCGAAGGCATCACTGATTCGGAATCCTTCTTTGAGGTACTTTCGCATGATCCTTGCAAATACTTTCTTCTCACGCTTTACTACAGGTACTATCAATCTTGGGGAGATGGAAATGCTTGTGACTACACTCAAAGACATTGTTGGGACAAGTAGTGATGGTTCCCCGATAATTGGAGATAGAAACGAAGCAGGTCTGACAATCCAGTTTGCTAACCAGCTTGTCACATACCGCGATTGGGCGAGAGATAACAGAACTGGTGGACGTGATGGCAAGATCACCATCGGAGGACTCGTTACTTGTATTCTGTAAAGGTGTGGAGTGCCCATCAATGAAGCAAAATGGGTTGATCCTCGATTCATGAATATCGACCATCTGCGGAGGTGTCAGTTCCTATCCACGGCCGAAGCACAAGGTAAGCACGTCTACTCTTTTCATCACTTCCTTAGACCAAACGCTTTTATGCTGTTGCCAAATAGGGAGTACACATTGATAAGGATGGAGAGGAACACTGACTTTAACCCACCGCTGGAAGCCTTATACGACCCCAACGGCCCTCCACCACCTTCATCCCCAACCGACAGTGACGAGGTGGACCCTGAAGCCTACTGTTTCGAAGAGTTCACCATGCCACCACGTCAGGGAGTCCCGATCAAAGAAGCATACAATCATATCAACTTGCTTCAAAAGATGAACAAATGGCTAATGAAATGAGTCAAGAAACTGACTGCTAGTGATGAAACTAGACGACGGGAGAATGAGGAACTGGGTAGAAGGGTAGCTGCTTTGGAAAGAGGTGGAGGAGAGTCACCAAGGATAGTTCATCCAAGGCGAGCCTCTGTCTCCATGGATCGTGAGAGAAAACAGCAACCAACACCGGCTAGGCAGTCCTTTGCAAACACCGCAACATTCTCGTATAGGCGGCCACTTGACCCAGGAGCAGCAAGCTCGAGCAGGACACTCGAGCAATACCAAGTCGAGCATCAACCGGGACACTCGACCATGGTGCGCTCGAGCGTCGCCAGAACGACGACGGATACATTGCTGCATTGCGGGACAAGGTTGCCGACTACTGGAACCTCTGAGAGGTACAAATTCCTTCCTTTCATTGTATATACCATTGCATATTTTCTCTTGACTTGCTGGTCTAGGATCCTCTTTCGGGCTTTTATACACACAATAGACTGTGTGATTTAAGTTTGGGGGAGAGTTCTGGAGGATATTTGACTTTGTTTTCTGTGATTCTTAGTTTCAATTTTTCTCATTTCATCATGTGCATTTCATTTAAGGCACAAAAAAACCCATAAAATTTTGAAAAACCATGAAAAAGCATCAGTCAAAAACAGAGTGTTCATGTACCTGCAGTGCATTCATATAGGATCGAGTCTAGAGTTTTGGAAATCATCTTGCTAATGATAGACAGACTTGCTAGGTTGATTGGCTAGTAACCATAGTGAACTCTTGGACTTGCGTTCTTCCCTCTTGAACACTGATTGGTAGATCGTTGACCTTAGAAACCAGTGCGTATGTTGTGTCTCAAAAAGGACCAGATTTGTTGCCTCATAATCGAATTTAATTTTTGCAAAATTAGGGGCTTGAGATACATTGCATAAGATCCTTCCTTAGGATCAACTAGCTAAGTAGAAAGAAAAGCATAAGATAAATATAGAATCACCCATCTTACAACTCAGCTCAAATAATATAGTTTAAGATGAACGGGGACTGTGCGTAAACCCGTACCTTTTTGTGTTCATCGATGAAACCAGTCTGATGTTGCCTAAGATGAACCGGGACTGTGCGTAAACCCGTACTTTTTTGTGTCTCATTAATAGAGCTAATACATTGATGACTAAGGTGAACCAGGACTGTGCGTAAACCCGTACTTTTTTGTGTCTCATTGATAAAGCTAGAGCAAATAAGTACAAGTTTGAGCAAAGGTAGGAGTTGAAAATAAAAAGTGATATAAATGTTGAATTAATGGTGTCTAGCTTAATTTGAGGAAGTTTTGAATCCCAAGGTCATTGATCGATAGCCCCTCTTGCAGTCTGCACTTATAGAAATAGGTTTCAAATTTGAGTTTCTTAGAGTCCTGCTAGGTATTAGGGAGTATTCGGTTGTTATGCTAAGCCTTGATGTAAGTAGATTGTGGTTTTTACAATGGAATGGGGGTTCACTTGTGGATTATGATTTTCAGCTTGATGAGTTGCTTGTTTGACGTAGGATGTTCCCATTGTCAGCAACCTCTCTCTCTTCTTAGCTCTATGCATTTGCTTGAGGGCAAGCAAAGTCTAAGTTTTGGGGAGTTGATGTGTCTGCATTTTAGCATGTTTTAGGGGCATTATTTAGCATGTTTTGCATTCATACTTATAGCATTATCATTGTTTTAGGTCCTTTTAGGCTTTATTTGCATATCTAGTATTGGACATTGCATACATTGCATAAAAGGGGGATTTCAGGTTCTTTTGGAGCTTATTATGAAGTATTTCGGACTACAAGAAGATCTATGAGAGATTCGATTGGCCTAAAGTTGAAGTTCAGGATGTGATCTAGAAGATTTGGCATGTCCCCACGACACTCGAGCATGACACTCGAGCATCACTGGTCGAGTGGAATTTCGGACCTGATCGTTGACTTTTTGGTCAAAGTTTACTTTTTTAGTTTTTTGGAAAAAGGCCTATTAATACCCTCCTTATGTAATCAAGCAAACCCTAGAATGTTTTAGCCTTTTTTCTTTAAGAAAAAAGACTTTTCTCTTTTTTCCTTAGTAATTTCCTTTTCTTTGAATCGTAGATCCTTTTTCATCCTTGGAGAATTTGGGTTTCTGCTTTCAATCATTGTTGTTCATCTCTGTTTGATATTTCTGATTATGTTAATAGTTTACAATTCTGAGTTTATATTTTTCATCATGAATATTGAGTAGATAAATTAGGGTTCTTAAGGAGATTGTGAGATTATGGTAGATTTAGGGAACTCCAGACTTGGTTAGGGTTGAATAGGCTTAGATCTCTTCAGTCTAAGTGTCATTAATGCTTATTTCTTTCTAATCAATTGAAATCTGACAATTTGGTGTTTTCCACCCAAAAGGTGTTTGTGATGATGCTTGAACGAACTTAGGTTGAGATAACTTTTCCTAGCTCAAGAGATTGACTGTCTAGGGTGTTATTAGGATCTGTTAGGTCTGTGTTTAACACCTCTTGAGCCGTCTAATCATTGGTGAGAATTAAGTCTAGTTAGGGTTTGAGAGAGGTCTCATTGCATGAGAATGAACGTGATTGTTGTGATTCCTTGCCTAGAGGTCATCTAAATAGGTTGATAAACACGTATGGAACCCCTTGGAATGCCTTGATCACTGATCCTTAACCTCAAGAATACCTTTTCCTTATTTGAATTTTTGACTCTTCTATTACTCTGTTTTTCGCCTAAAATTCTGTTAGTATATTGCTCTGTTCTTAGTGATTGCTCTGTTTTTAGTCGCTCTGTTTTCGTTCTGTTTTCACATTCTGCTTTTACTCTGTTTTTACGTTCTACTTTTACTCTGCTTTGCGTTCTGATTTTATTAAGCCTGATTAGCATAATATCATTCGGCGTAATTATTCTGGCTTAGATTTGGTTGAGTAGATTGCATCCAAATTGAATAGTTGCTAGCCCAGGTGGATTGACACCTTACTGTACTGCAATTGATTACATAATAGTAGGTTATTTGATAACCGTAAAAACCTTGTTATCAAGTACCAGCAAATTCATCACCAATCCCCTACTATACCACCTAGATATGAAAACCACAACCTACCCTAACCCCAACAAACACCTGAGGTTATGCACATTTTGCAGCAAATCCTCAAAGGCCAGACAACTACAACATCTGAATTGACTAGGAAGTTTGTTGAGGTCCACACATAGATAGATGCTTCCCACAGTGATCTCCACTGCAAGTTTGAGACTCTTAATGTCCACCTCAAATATGTTGAGAATCAGCAAGGCTCCTCATCTGCTGTGAAACCGACTGAACAACTACCAGGAAAAGTTGTTCATAATCATAAGGAGTATCACTCCAATCCCATTACACTCTGTAGTGGCCGTGAGTTACTGAGTCGTGCTGAAGATGCAGACGCCACTGAGGACAGTGTCATTCAGGATGTGTAGGATGATTTGGTCGAAGAACAGACAGAAATCAGCATGATACCGCCGAATCCCAGGACACTCGACCATGACACTTGACCACCACATGGTCGAGTGTCGTCTCCTGAACCCAGAAAGCCGAGTGACTTGTGGAAAGATCTAAAGTTGTTTGCCCCACTGCCTTTCAAACCTCATCTTCCTTTCCAACAAAGATTCAAGAAGGATGTTGCAGATAAATACAAGGCTCTCTTTGAAAAACAGATGAGGGATATTGAGGTGAAGATACCAATACTGGATGCCTTCATGCTAATGCCCCTTTACCAGAAATTTTTGAAGGATGCAGTCAAAGACATAACACAAGAAGTTGAAGGGATGATTGTGCTAACACATGAGGTCAGTGCTATTATACAGATGAAAGTCATACCTAAGAAGCTTGATGATCCAAGGCCATTCATAATCCCATGCTTCTTAGGTCCTCTCACGTTCAGGAGTTGCTTATGCGATCTAGGGGCATCGATCAGCTTGATGCCACTATCAGTTGCCAAGCGTTTAGGGTTTGATAAGTACAAGACCTGCAAGATATCTTTGGTCTTAACTGATAGATCAGTTAGGATTCCAGATGGCATTTTGGAAGATCTACCGGTCCAAGTTAGAGGAGTGGAAATCCCAACAGATTTCGTTGTTCTCGATATGGGTAGGGAGCCCAAAGACCCCTCGTTGTTTGGTAGGACTTTCTTGGCCACTACAGGAGCTGAGATTAATGTACCAAAAAGGGAAATAGAACTGAATTTGGGGAAGAATTTCAAAATAACCTTCAACATCAGCGATGTGATGAGGAAACCGACTATTGAGGGTCAGCTGTTTGTAGTTCAGGAGATAGATGATCTTTTTGAGAAATTATTTGAGGAGTTAGTGGAAGAAGATCACCTTAGTACTGCTCTGACAAAAGATGGTTGTGATGGGTACGTGCATAGGGAAACAGAGGTTTACAAGAAGCTGTTGGACTCTTACAAGCCTCTGAAAGGGGAAAATTCATTTGAGACTGTACACCCGACTATGAAGCTTGATCACCACATGGTCGAGTGTCATGATTCAGCCTCAGACTGCCCACACTCGACCACACCACGGTCGAGTGTCAACCTTCAGTAGATCCAGACGATTGGTCAGAGCTCAAATCACCAAAAATGGATCTCAAACCACTCCCCTCGGTGCTCAGGTATGTGTTTCTCGAAACTAACTTAACATACCCTGTAATTATTAATGATTCATTGAGTAATGATGAGTTAGAGATGCTGCTTGCTGAGTTGAAACAGTTTAGGAAAGCTTTAGGATACTCATTGTCTGATATTAGGGGAATTTCTCCTGACTTGTGCACTCATATAATTCACCTGGAAAATGAATCCTACTTCTACTTACTTGTACTTACTTGTGTGCTCGGTTCTAACATCGAGATTAGACAAAGTCATATGGTACTAGGGGTTGTAATGGCTTGCTAGATCCACTTATAATCTGTGAGTTGAGATACTCACTGCTAGTACTATATGATCCTATTTGGTCATACACCTAAGCAAATAGATACAATTCAATAAGAAATGATCATTATAGGAATGATTAATGACTTGAGCGTAATAATACATGGTTTCGGATGAGAACATGTATTTTGGACCAGACCTAAATTAATCCTAATTCAACTAGGAATTAATTAGGTGTTTTGGGCTTGGCATAAATTAATCATAATTTAAGTAGGAATTAATTAGGTGTTTTGGGCTGGGCCTAAATTAATCCTAGTTCAACTACGAATGAATTAAGTTAACTCAAACTCCATATATATATATATATATATATATATATGATATAGGGCACATTTTTGGTAAGATGAGAAACCCTAGCCGCTGATTGAACAAGTCAAAACCCTAAGAGAATTGCACACAAAGTTCTAGCAGACTTCTCTCCTACTTGCGTGCCTGTAGAATATCAATAGAGGTGCTACACTTGGAGCACTTGCTGATCTTATACCTGATCTTATCTCTGCTGCACCAATCAAACTTCATGTATAATCGAGTTCCCTATTTTTCAGATTCAATTAAGTTAATACAAGACCTAGGGCTTAGGGTTTTTGCTAGATTAGTCAATTGATAATTGAAATCTGATGTTTTCATGCATGATTGATTGATTAAAAGTTTGTTTTAATTGAATTAGAATGCATGATTAGGGTTTTGATGAAATAAAAAATTAGAGCTGATTTTATTATTGATAAAATCGAAAATTTGAGTTGGTTGTAATCTTAATGAAACCAGATGTTTTCATGCTTGATTGATTGATTAAAACTTTTTTTTGATTGAATTATAATTGCAAGATTAGGGTTTCATTGAAATCGAAAAATTAGGGTTTATGGTTTCAGGGTTCTGATGTGATAAACAAAAATAAAATATAACCTAATTTAAAATAGCCCTAAATGATCTGGTTTAATAAGATTAGACCGAATCTGGTTTTCTCGCAATCGGTTTAAGAAAAATTATACCAAGTTGGAGAAAAACCAGCAGGTGCCAACTGGCACACGGTTAAGATTAGAAAATTCATAAATAAAATTTTAATTAGACCGAATCTGGTTTTCTCGCAATCAGTTTAAGAAAAATTGTACCAAGTTGGAGAAAAACCAGCAGGTGCCAACCGACATAGGGTCAGAATTAGAAAATTCATAAATAAAATTTTAAAGCCTTTGATTTGATTACTTTGAGTTTTAAAATCCCCTTTTAACCCTCTTCAGTGCATATATGATATACATTCAAGTTAAAGTTTAGTTCCTCAAACAAATATCAAGAAATTGATGTCTTTCCAATTCACGTTAACTGCCAAGGCTTGTTTCATCGTATGGTGGACTAGCTCGGGTTAGATACCTACTTTGACATGGGTGAGGCAGATGGTAACCGTTACCATATGACTATGAGATTGGTTTACTTGACTGAGCTATCAAGACCGTCTTGAGCTTTGAGACATCAGAGTGATTTTGACATATGAGATGTCAAATCACGACCGAGAGTTATATATGTGATATAATTAGCAAATAAGTTGCTTACCTAAATAACTAAGGTCTGGGCGATGAGCTCAGCTCACTCAGATTTTTCTGAAATATGGATCTCGGGATCATTGTATTCAATTGAGGAACTATTGATTGAACACAATGTGAGTTTTCTTAAATATGTTAAGATTTCTCAACACTTAAATCATCATAACTAAAACTCCTTACCTCTCTTAATTTCATCTATGGCAAATAACAATAACCATAACCAGAACTCATTATGCGTTCGATATGTCCTTGAGAAGGACAAGTTGAATGGGAAGAATTTCCTGAGTTGGTATCGTAACCTGAGAATTGTTCTTAGGCAGGAGGAGAAAGACTATGTTTTGGAACAAGTCTTGCCTCCTAGACCGGCCGCCAATGCCACTGTTGCAGTTAGGAATGCTTTGGATAACCATTCCAATAATGTGATATATGTGCAATGCTTGATGCTTGCGACCATGACCTCAAAACTGCAGGTGCAGTACGAGAATTTGGTGTCGCCCATCGAGATCATGACTAGCCTGAAGGGAATGTTTCAGGAACAGGCATGACATGAGAGATACCAAACGGTGAAATCTTTCATCGAATGCAAACTTACGAAGGATGGTTCGGTGAGTAGTCTTGTCATGAAATTGATGGGTTATATTGATAATCTGGCTAAACTAGACTGTCTCCTTAGCCAAGAGTTGGCTACACACTTCATACTTCAGTCACTGCCGTCTTGTTATAGTCAGTTTGTATTGAACTATAATATGAACAGTATGACGAAGATGTTGACTGAGCTGCATGGAATGCTTAAGACAGCAGAGCCGAATGTCAAGAAGGGCGCCCCACCTGTACTCTTAGTGCAAGGGGATAAATCGTTTAAGAAAAATGGGAAGGATAAGGGTAAGGGAAAGGCTAAAGCTGACCCGGTTGTGAACCAGGAGCCGGCCACATCCATACCCAGAACAAGCCCGACCCATCTAAAACGGACGTCTGCAATTACTGTAACGAGCAAGGGAATTGGAAAAGAAACTGCAAGAAACATTTGGAAGATTATAAGAAGATGAAGAAGCAGTATGACGCTCCTTCAGGTATCTTTGTTATCAAAGTAAATGTTGCTTCAACAAGTTCTACTTTATGTGTACTTAATACTGGCTGTGGTGCTCATATTTGTACTAATATGCAGGGCCTAAGCAACATTAGAAGCTTGGAGAAGGGGCAAGTGGACTTACGTGTAGGAATGGAGCAAGAGTTGTTGCATTAGCCATAAGAACATATAATTTGTCTCTTCCATCTGGTTTAGTTTTGGTTTTAGAAAATTGCTACTATGTACCTGCCATAAGCAGAAACATTGTTTCTGTTTCGGTTTTGGATTCTGAAGGTTTTTTATTTTAGATTAAAAACAAATGTTTTTCATTTACTCGAGATGACTTATTTTATGGCAGCGCCCCAGTATCGAATGGGCTTTATATTCTTGACCAATCTACACCTATATATAACATTAATATCAAACGCTTCAAAGTAAATGATTCGAACCTGAGTTTTCTGTGGCATTGTCGTTTAGGGCATATAAATGAGAAACGCATCCAAAAACTTCATCATGATGGGCTTTTGGACTCATTTGATTATGAATCATTTGAGAAATGTGAATCTTGTTTATTGGACAAAATGACAAAGGCTCCCTTCAACAAAGTCAATGAAAGGGTCAGCGACTTATTGGGCCTTATACATACCAATGTATGCGGTCCGATGAGCCTAAGTGCCAAAGGAAATTTCAACTACTTCATTACATTTACTGATGACTTCAATAGATACGTTTATGTCTATTTAATGAGACACAAATCAGAATCTTTTGAAGTACATAATCATCTTGGCAAGAGTATTAAGGTTCTTCGATCTGATCGAGGAGGTGAATACTTAAGTCAAGAGTTCAGCGACCATCTGAGAGATTGTGGAATTATTTCACAACTCACTCCTCCCGGAACACCACAATGGAATAATGTGTCTGAAAGGAGGAATCGAACATTACTTGACATGGTTCGATCAATGATGAGTCATACTGATCTTCCGTTATCGTTTTGGGGATATGCTCTAGAAAATTCTACGTTTACGTTGAATAGAGTGCCATCAAAATCAGTGGTAAAGACACCATATGAGATGTGGACGGGAAAAATTCCCAATCTGTCTTTCCTGAAGATTTGGGGATGCGAGGTTTATGTGAAACGATTAATCTCCGATAAACTTGCACCAAAATCAGATAAATGCTTCTTTGTTGGTTATCCTAAGGAAACCAAGGCATACTATTTCTACAACCGGGCCGAGAACAAAGTGTTTGTTGCTCGACATGGTGTTTTTCTTGAGAAAGAGTTTCTTTCTAATAAAAACAGTGCGAGTAAAGTACAACTCGAAGAAATTCGAGAGCTACAGGAAGTTGCTCAATCCGTACCGGAAGAGCACCCATTTGACTCGCAAGATGTTGTCAAATAAACACCTGTAGAGCCTGAAGTTCGCATATCCGGTAGAATCCGTCATGAACCCCAGAGATATCTGGGATTCCTCGTGACTGAAGGACATGATTTGTTGATCGTTGACAACGATGAACCTGCAAACTTCAAAGAAGCAATGATGGTCCTAGACTCCGAAAAGTGGTTAAAGGCCACACAATCCAAAATGGGATCCATGTCAGAAAACGAAGTTTGGTCGTTGGTTGATTTACCTCATGGTGCGAAAGCAATCGAGTGTAAATGGGTTTTCAAGAAGAAAATTGATGTGGATGGTAACATACAGATTTATAAAGCTAGACTGGTAGCTAAGGGTTTCAAACAAGTCCACGGTGTTGACTATGATGAAACCTACTCTCCAGTAGCTATGCATAAGTCCATTCGGATTCTCCTTGCGACTGCTGCTCATTATGATTATGAGATTTGGCAGATAGATGTCAAAACCGCATTCCTGAATGGAATTCTGGAAGAGGATGTGTATATGACACAACCGGAGGGTTTTGTTGATCCTAAAACTGCAGGGAAAGTGTGCAAACTTCACAATTCCATTTATGGATTGAAGCAAGCATCGCAGAGTTTGAATCTTTGTTTCGATGAAGCAGCCAAAGAATTTGGCTTCATTAGGAACGAAGAAGAAAGATGCGTATACAAGAAGTTTAGTGGGAGCACAATTGTGTTTCTTGTGTTGTACATGGATGATATCTTACTTATTAGAAATGACATTCCGTTGCTGAAGTCCGTTAAGGCTAGGCTCGAAAAATGTTTCTCGATGAAGGACATGGAGGAAGCCGCCTATATTATTGGAATCAAGATCTATTGAGATAGACCTAAAAGGCTGATCGGATTGTGTCAAAACAGTTAAATAGATAAGGTCTTGAGCATATTCAGTATGCATGATTCCAAGAAGGGCTTCTTACCAATGTCTCATGGCATGGTTCTAAGCAAGACGGGGTGTCCCAAGACACCTGCTGAGCGAGAACGCATGAATAGGATTCCCTATGCTTCCGTAATAGGATCCATCATGTACGCTATGATTTGTACTCGTCCAGACGTTGCTTGTGTATTAAGTATGACAAGCAGGTACAAATCAAATCCAGGTGAGACTCACTGGACTTCCGTCAAGAACATCCTGAAATATATGAGGAATACTAAGGATATGTTCTTGGTGTACGGAGGAAGTGAGGAGTTGGTTATTAGTGGATTCACGGATGCAAGCTTTCTGACGGATAAGGATGATTCCCGGTCTCAGTCCGGTTACGTCTTCTCTCTGAATGGCGGTGCAATAAGTTAGAAGAGTTCCAAGCAGAGCACCGTAGCTGACTCCACTACTGAAGCTGAATACATCGCTGCTTCTGAAGCTGTTTGGATAAAGAAGTTCATCTCTTAACTTGGTGTGATTCCGAGTATTGCTGAGCCGGTGGCGATGTATTGTGACAAAAATGGAGCCATTGCACAGGAAAAAGAGCTCAGATCACACCAGAGATCCAACCATATAGAGAGGAGATATCAACTGATTAGAGATATCGTTGAAAGAGGAGACGTGAAGATCAGCCGAGTTTCAAGCGAAGAGAATGTCGTTGATCCTTTGACGAAAGTACTTTCACGGACTAAGCATGAGTATCATTCCAATGGCATAGGCCTTAGGTATCTTAAGATGTAATCTTAGTTCCCGTGGAAGTTATATTAGTTTTATGTTATGATGTAAACATACTTTTGTTATGTTTTAATGAAATTATTTCATTTCTATTTAATACTTGTATTAAATATTTATCCCGAAATAATCATGACATTCTTATAGGTCATCAAGTTGAGGACTTGATCATGAAACCGTATAGGCGTACAAATGCATGAATTATTTCATTCCCTAGTCAATGGTTATTAAAGTGGGATACTAATAACGATATAGACTAGTATGTGAGGTGACTGATGAATAATTTTGATGGAGTCATTGATAATAAGTATCAAGTAAATCACATAGATGTGTGTCACATGAACATAGCATCGGAAATGACCCGCTATGAGAACTCTACGAGATCGTATAATGAGTGTCATAAGAGATTCTCATACGACTATAGAGCATAGTCCTTAGACATGTGTTCATGCTGTTTTTTTGCACATGAATTGGTATGTTTTGAAAATTTCAAACGCCAACCGTAACTGGTGGTTATAAAGGAATTTATCAGGCAGATCATGAAATGTGAGAAAGGAACAGAGGATGGAACAAGATGGAATTTTTCCCTCCTATATACGGGGGAAATATATCTCTGGGCCCTTCAAAAGATTTGATAATGTAAAATTCAAATTCGATGAACATTGATCTATCAGTACAAATTCAAATTCGATGAACATTGATCATGCTCATTAAAATAAGGATGACACGAACTCTTGCCTTAGAGCAAATAGAGATATGGAGACAAAGGGATTTTGGGAATATATGATTCCAGTACAAGTGGGAGATTGTTGGGAATGTTCTGCAATCATTTGTACCTACTCGTGTGGTCGGTTCTAACATCGAGATTAGAAAAAATCATATGGTACTAGGGGTTGTAATGGCTTGCTAGAGTCCACTTATAATCTGTGAGTTGAGATACTCACTGCTAGTACTATATGATCCTATTGGGTCACACACCTAAGCAAATGGAGACAATTCAATACGAAATGATCATTATAGGAATGATTAATGACTTGAGTGTAATAATACATGGTTTCGGATGAGAACATGTGTTTTGGGCTATACCTAAATTAATCCTAATTCAACTAGGAATTAATTAGGTGTTTTGGGCTCGACATAAATTAATTCAAATTCAACTAGGAATTAATTAGGTGTTTTGGGTTGTACCTAAACTAATCCTAGTTCAACTACGAATTAATTAGGTTAACTTAAAATCCCTATATATATGATATAGGGCACATTTTTGATAAGATGAGAAACCCTAGCCGCTGATTGCACAAGTCGAAACCCTAAGAAAATTGCACACAAAGTTCTAGCAGACTTCTCTCCTACTTGTGTGTGTGTGGACTATCAATAGAGGTGCTGCACTTGGAGCACTTGCTGATCTTATACCTGATCTTATCTCCGCTGCACCAATCAAACTTCAGATATAATCGAGTTCCCTATTTTTTAGATTCAATTAAGTTAATACAAGACCCAAGACTTAGGGTTTTTGCTAGAATAGTCAATTGATAATTGTCGAATTGCTTAAAAACCTAATAGCAGGGAACCTCAAAGGAGATTAAATCCAAATCTGAAAGAGGTTGCTAAGAAGGAAATCTTGAAATTGCTAGATGGTGATATTATTTACCCAATTTCGGATAGTAAATAGGTATCTCCTGCATTGTGTGCCCAAGAAGGAAGGAATCATTGTTATTAGGAATGAGAATGATGATTTGATTCCCACTAGGACTGTTACAGGGCATAAGATGTGCATTGACTTTAGGAAACTGAATTCTCCATCTAGGAAGGATCTTTACCCTTTACCTTTCATTGATCAAATGCTAGAGAGGTTGGCTAATCACTCATATTACTGTTTCCTTGATGCATATAGTGGATTTTTCCAGATCCCTATACATCCAAATGATCAGGAAAATACAACCTTTACTTGCCCTTACGGCACATTTGCATATAGGAGAATGCCATTTGGTCTATGTAATGCACCTGCTACATTTCAACATTGCATGACTTCGATATTTTCATATCTGATTGAGGAGATGGTTGAGGTGTTCATGGATGATTTCTCCGTCTATGACTCTTCTTTCTCATCTTGTTTGTCGAATTTGTGCAGGGTTTTATCTAGGTGTGTCGAAACAGACCTTGTGCTCAATTGGTAAAAGTGCCACTTCATTGTAAGAGAGGGCATCGTTCTGGGTCATAAGATATCAGAGAAAGGCATTGAGGTTGACAAAGCCAAGAAAGAGGTGATGGTTCAGCTGCAGCCTCCCAAAACAGTTAAGGATATTCAGAGTTTCTTGTGTCATGCAGGGTTCTATGGGTGTTTTATTAAGTACTTTTCTAAGACCGCTAGACCTCTAACTCGTCTCCTCTGTAAGGAAACATAGTTCATCTTTGAATAAGAGTGTCTCAAAGCTTTTCTGGAACTCAAAGATGCCTTAGTGACATCACCTATTGTTCAAACACCTGATTGGAATCTCCCTTTTGAGATAATGTGTGATGCTAGCGATTATGCTGTTGGAGCAGTTCTAGGACAAAAGAAGGATAAAAAGATCAATGTGATTTATTATGCTAGCAGAACACTAGATGAGGCTCAAGTGAAGTACGCCACGACAGAGAAGGAATTACTTGCAGTGGTGTTTGCCTTTGAGAAGTTCAGGTCCTATTTGGTTGGGTCAAAGGTTATCGTGCACACAGACCATGCAGCTCTGAGGTACCTGATGAAAAAGAAGGATGCTAAGCCTAGATTACTTAGGTGGATTTTACTACTGCAGGAATTTGATATGGAAATAGTGGACAAGCCTGGGATAGAAAATGGTGTCGCGGATCACCTTTCTAGGATGTAGGTGAAAGGATCCCTTTTGATGGATGATGATATGCCAGAGGAGCATATGTTGAGCTTCTCCATCAGACACTCGACCACCCTAAGGTCGAGTGTCCGCCATGCAGTCAGATGAGTTGTCTTTCGATCGGATTGAAACTTGCCGGAACTTGCTTGCCATGGTATGCTGATCTGGTGAATTTTTTGGTAGGAGGAGAACTACCTAAGACTCTGAATTCTCACCAAAGGAAGAAAAATTTTAGGGATGTGAAACAGTATTTCTAGGATGAACCATATCTCTACAAGAAAGGATCTGATGGGCTTTTCAGAAGGTGTGTCAGAGGAAGAAGTTAAGGGGATATTGGAGCACTGCCATGGATCTGCATATGGTGGACACTTTGCAGCATTCAAGACAACACAAAAGATTCTTCAAGCTGGGTTATGGTGGACATCCATCTTTAGGGACTGCCAAGAGTTTATATCCAGATGTGATTGTTGTCAGAGGATGGGCAGTATAAGTAAGAGCAATGAGATGCCTCAGAATCCTATCTTGGAAATAGAGGTGTTTGACTGTTGGGGAATTGATTTCATGGGACCTTTTAACCCACCATCTTTGGAGAACATCTACATTCTGGTTGATATGGATTATGTCTCCAAATGGGTGGAAGCTATTGCATCTCCCACAAACAATGCAAAGGTAGTGCTGAAGCTATTCAAACACATAATATTTCCCAGGTTTGGAGTACCAAGAGTTGTGATCAGTGATGGAGGATCCCATTTCATCAACAAAGTCTTTGAAAGCTTGCTCAAGAAACATGGGGTTAAACACAAGGTGAGAACTCCATATAATCCCCAAACAAGTGGGCAGGTTGAGGTATCCAATAGGCATATCAAGTCTATTATGATGAAAGTAGTTGGGCTGTCAAAGCGCGATTGGGCCGCCATATTGGATGATACTCTTTGGGCCTATAGGACAGCTTTCAAGACTACCATTGGGAGAACACCTTTTCAGCTACTCTATGAAAAGTCTTGTCATTTGCTAGTAGAACTCGAGTACAAGTCGATTTGGGCGACCAAGCTTCTGAACTTCGACCTGAAGACATCCTAAGAGAAAAGACAAATGGATCTGCATGAACTAGAGGAGATCAGACTTGAGGCATATAACAACTTTTAGGCATACAAGTGATGTGTCTGCATTTTACCACATTTTAGGGCCATTAAATAGCATGTTTTGCATTCATACTTGCATTATTATCATTGTTTTAGGTTCTTTTAAGCATAATTTGCATTCTTAGTGTTGGTCATTGCATACATTGCATAAAAGGTATTTTTAGGCACTTTTTGGAGCTTATCATGGAGTATTTCAGACTACAAGAAGACCAATGAGGAATCGTCTGGCCTAAAGTTGAAGTTCAAGATGTGAACTAGAAGATTCGACACTCGAGTTTGACACTCGAGCATGACACTCGACCATCACTTGGTCGAGTGAATTTGTGGACCAAAACTAAGACTTTTGACGAGGATGACTTTTTGGGCTTCTCTGCGAAAAAGGCCCATTAATACCCATTTGTGCAAGCCCAACAACTACATTAGGCTTTTTCTATTTTCTTTTCTTAAGGAAATTTCCTTTTTACTCTTTAAAGGAATTTCCCATTTTTCTTTCTAGGGAATTTTCCCTTTTTCTCTTTAAGTATTTTTTCATTTTTGTTAAGATCTTTTGATCTATAAATTGTACTAGAATTTCCAGTTTTAATATACAATATTTTCCAGCAAATTTTCGAGTTATCTCTTTTAGCAATTTACGATTTTCTTAGTCTTAAGTCTTATGCAATTAATTTCCGATTTTAAGTCTATGTTTTACTTCATGAATTCTGAGTAAGTTAGTCTAGGGTTCTTGGGGAAAGGGTGAGATTAGGGGAAAACTTAGTGATTTCCAGATTTGTTTATGTTTTATTAAGGTCTTAGATCTCTTTAATTTAAGTGTTCTTAATGCTTGTTTCTTTCTGATCAATTGAATTTTCGTGATTTTAATACTCTGGTTTTAGGTTGAGATTCAGTGTTGCATTTCATTCTGTTTTACTATTGTTTTATTTTCAATGCTGCGTTTTTACATTCTATTTTCATATCTCGTTTTTAGCACCTTGTTTTAGTATTTCGTTTTCACCTAGATTAGGTCACTACTCACTTAATCGAATCTGGCTTAGATTAGGATAAGTAGATTACATCTTGATTGCTAGTTACTCTCCCAGTGGATTGACACCATATTGTTCTACAATTGATTAAATAAACAGTAGGGTATTTGAGAAAACACCGTAAAAACCTGTTTATCAACAAGGATCGCACCAAGGCAGCTCATGACAAGAAGATTCAGTCTAAGACGATCACAGCCGGTGATCAAGTATTTCCGGCTAAACTCATATCAAAGTGGTCTGGTCCGTTTAAGGTACTGCAAGTTTTGCCATATGGAGCACTTACCTTGACCAACAACAAAGGAGAAGAGTTTACAGTGAACGGTCATAGGGTTAAGCCATACTTGGCTAACTGCATGATTCCTGAGGGAACTTTGGTTCTTCTCGATGAGCCACCTCATCTCCAATGAATATGAGGGAGTCAAGCTCGGGACTATAAACGAGCATAGTTGGGAGGCAATCCCAAAGGTATCCTCTGTATATATACATTCTATTTTGCATCCACATTCAGCATATTTAATTTCTTTTGGTAATCTTATAGTTTTTGTCTTTAATTGCATTTATTTCGTCTTACATGCACTTCGAAGGGTTTTTGTACGTTTTGCAGGGAAGTGGGGCCCAAGATAGGACAGGTGGGGCCAGAACCGACATGATGGGACAACACTCGACCACGTCTGGTCGAGTGTCCCACTTGAGTGTCAGCTGTCATGTGATAGACTGACACTCGAGCATGCCTGCTCGAGTGTCATGCTCGAGTGTCCCACCACCACCTTGTCAATTTCGAGGCCTGTGCACTTGTAACTGCCAAAAGCTGAAAAAGGGGAGACATTTACTGCGAAAAAAAGGGTCAAATCTTTCTTTAATGCATTATCTTTTATATTTAATTTAAATGATTTGATTTGATCCTCATTCAAATTTCAAATTTGAAAAAGATTCCTCAATATCTCTCCTCCCCTGTATAAAGAGGAGGATCCTCTCCATTCTCATTCACACAAATTCCATTTTCTCTCTAAAAACTCTCTCTAGTTTTTCTCTCTTTTGCAGAAGTCTTCTTGTGAGTCGAGTGTAGAAGGTCTCAAGGGTCTCGTTTGGCCAACCGCTGCTCATCCTTCTGTACAGATGTGACACTCGACCCCCTGCTGCTCGAGTGTCAACCTCGAGTGTCGTATCTCCCCTTCTTTTTTCAACGAATCAACACCATGTCTAAACGAAAAGCTAACCATGCTAGTCTCCTCCGACTCTGGCCAAAAACAACGCCCGGTTCATAAACCAGCCTCAGCAAAGGGAGTCTTCCAGGAGCAAACCCAAACCTGACAAAAAGGAACGAAGAATGTTAGTGATCCGATCAGAAGTGAGTCAGAGGAGGAGATATAATGCATGGATGAAGATGATCCAGAGTTGGGACAGGCAGAGGGTGCAAAGGAGGACATGGAAACTGATCTCGTGGAAGAGACACTCCAAGAAGCTGGTTATGAAGACCAAGAATCTGAGGAAGCAAGAGAGATCATTCTGGCTTGAATGAGGGAGAAAGAGATAAAGAAGAAGCACAACACAGAAAGAGCCCTCCACGATCTGCGAAGAATGGATTTCGTAGGGACCCGCTATCCATGAAAGGAGGCATTAACTGCAATGGGATTGACTAGGGACGTGGATTTGATGCTACAGAACTGTGGGCTGTCCACGTTTGTGTCCCATCCGAAACATGCCTACAAGGAGGAAACCATGCAATTCCTAGCCACAGTCCAAATTGTTATCTATGATGCAGATAATGTCGGTCTTCAGGAGAAACAAGGTGGCGGGTACCTCATCAGGGGGCGGGACTACCGTTTTACTTTCAGAGCACTCCGGGATTTGTTCTGGTTTCCAAGAGTCGAGTCTTAGAACTATGGGCCGGATTTTGACAGAGCCGAACATGATGATCTATGGTGCTCCATAGCCTCAACAAGGAGTAGGTTTTCGTCATCATGGTCGAAAGCATCTCTGATTCAAAACCCAGCTTTGAGGTATTTTCGACTGATCCTTGCAAATACTTTCTTCTCACGTTTTACAACAGGCACTATCAATCTTGGAGAGATGGAAATGTTGGTGACTGCACTCAAAGATATTGTTGGAACAAGGAGTGACAGTTCCTCGATTGTTGGAGACAGAAACGAAGCAGGTCTAACAATCCAGTTTGCCAATCAGCTTGTCACATACAGCGATTGGGAAAGGGATAATAGAACTGGTGGATGTGATGGCAAAATCACCATTGGAGGTCTCGTTACTTGCATTCTGGAAAGGTGTAAAGTACCCATAAATGAAGAAGAGTGGGTAGAACCTCGGTACATGGACATCGATTATTTTGAGGAGATGTCTGTTCTTATCCACCGCAGTGGTGCAAGGTAAGCACATCTAGTCCTTTCATCATCTACTTAGGCCAAATGCTTTTCTGCTTTTGCCAAACAGGGAGTACACATCGATAAGGTTGGGGCGGAACACAGACTTTAACCCACCACTAGAGGCCCTATACGATCCCAACGGTCCCCCACCACCTTCATCACCTACCGACAGTGACGAGGTAGATCCCGATGCATACTATTTCGAGGAATTCACTCTGCCACCACGGCAGGGAACCTCGATTAAAGAAGCACATAAGCGCATTGGCCTGCTGCAAAAGATGAACAAGTGTCTCATGAAGAGGGTCAAAAGCTGGTTGCTAGTGATGAGGCAAGGAGCCAGGAGAATGAGGAGCTGAACAGAAGGATAGCTGCTTTGGGAAGGGATAGAAAGCAGTCATCACGACCAATTCGTCCAAGGCGTGCTTCTGTGTCCATGGATCGTGAAAGGCAGCAACAACCAACACTGGCTAGGCACTCCTCTGCAAACATCACAACATTCTCGTACAGGAGGCCACTAAACCCAGAAGCTGCAAGCTCAAGCCAAGCACTCGAGCAACACCAGGTCGAGCGTCAGTAATAACACTTGACCGGAACACTCAACCGTGGTAAACTCGAGCGTCAGCAAGAAGCCGACGACTACATGGCAGCTATGCGGGACAAGGTAGCCGACTACTGGAACCTCTGATAGGTACACAATTCATTCCCTTCATTGTATACACCATTGCATATTTTCTTTTGACTTGCTGGTCTAGGATCCTCTTTCGGGCTTTTATACACACAAGAGACTGTGTGATTCAAGTTTAGGAGAGGGTTCTAGAGGATATTTGACTTTGTTTTCTATGATTCTTAGTTTCCATTTTCCTCATTTCATCATTTGCATTTCATTTAAGGCATAGAAAAACCAAAAATATTTTTTAGTTAACATATTTGTTCATTTGCATATCATTTAAGGCATAGCAAACCCATAAAAATTTGAAAAACCATGAAAAAACATTAGTCAAAAATAGAGTGTTCATGTTGCTGCATTGCATTCATATAGGATTGAGTCTAGAGTTTTGGGAATCATCTTGCTAATGATAGACAGTCTTGCTATGTTGATTGGCTAGTAACCATAGTGAACTCTTGGACTTGCGTTCTTCCCTCTTGAACACTGATTGGTAGATCGTTGACCTTAGAAACCCGTGCTTATTTTGTGTCTCGAAAATGACCAAATTTGTTTCCTCATAATCGGATTTAATTTTTGCCAAATTAGGGGTTTGAGATACATGCATAAGATCCTTCCTTAGGTTCAGCTAGCTAAGTAGAAAGAAAAGCATAAAAAATATATAGAATCATCCTTCTTACAACTCAGCTCGAATAATATGGTCTAAGATGAACGGGGACTATGCGTAAACCCGTACCTTCTTGTGTTCGTTGATGAAACTATTATGATGTTGCCTAAGGTGAACCGGGACTGTGCTTAAACCCGTACTTATTTTGTGTTTCATTGATAAAGCTTTGATGCCTAAGGTGAACCGGACTGTGCGTAAACTCGTACTTTTTTGTGTCTCATTGATAAGGCTGGAGCAAATAAGTATGAGTTTGATCAAATGTAGGAGTTGAATATAAGAAGTTATTTAAGTTGAATTTCACAACATGATCTAGAAGATTTGGCATATCTCCATTACACTCGACCATCACTTGGTCGAGCGCTTTTTCGCACCAGAACATTGACTTTTTCGTAAGAGTTGACTTTTTAGGGCTTTTTGTAAAAGGGCCTATAAATACCCCCTTAATGTAACTAAGAAAACCCTAGAACGTTTTAGCCTCTTTCTAAGCAAAAAAAAAAAGATTTTTCTCCTTTTTCCTTTGTAATTTCTTTTTCTTTGAATCTTAGATCCTTGTTGATCTTTTGGTTATTTGATTTTCTGTCTTTGATCATTGTTGTTCATCTCTCTTTGATCTTTTTGATGATGTTAATGGTTTATGATTTTGGGTTTATGTTCTTCATCATGAATATTGAGTAGATCAATTAGGGTTCTTAAGGAGATGGTGAGATTAGGGTAGATTTAGGGAATTCCACACTTTCTTAGGGTTGATTAGGCTTAGATCTCTTCAACTTAAGTGTCCTTAATGCCTATTTCTCTTTGATCAATTGAAATCTGATGGTTTGGTGTTTCCCACCCAAAAGGTGTTTGTGATAATGCTTGAAAGAACTTAGGTTGAGATAACTTCTCCTAGCTCAAGATATTGACTGTCTAGGGTGTTTTTAGGCTCTCTTAGGTCTGTGTTTAATGCCTCTTGAGCCCCCTAATCGATGGTGAGAATCAAGTCTGGTTGAGGTTTGAGAGAGGTCCCATTGCATGAGAATGAATGTGATTGATGTGATTCCTTGCCTAGAGATCATCTAAATAGGTTGATAAACAAGTCTGGAACCGCTAGGAATGCTTTGATCATTGATCCCTAACCTCAAGAACCCCTTTTCCTTCATTAATTTTTGTCTCTTTTATTGCTCTGTTTTTCGCCTAAAACTCTGTTTTAAGATTTCTCTGTTTTTGCACGATACTCTATTTCGTTTACTCTGTTTCCGCTATGTCTTTGCGTTCTTTTTTACTCTGTTTTTGCGTTCTATTTTTACTCTGTTTTTGCATTCTGTTTTCATTTAGCTTGATTTGCATATTAACATTCACCATAATCATTCTGGCTTAGATTAGACTGAGTAGATTGCATCCAGATTGAATAGTTGCTAGCCCAGTTGGATTGACACCTTACTGTACTGCATTGATTACATAACAGTAGGTTATTTAATAGCCAAAAAGAATGTTATCAGTAGTTAACTGTTTTAATCCATGCCAATCAAAGTGTAGTTTGTCTAAAAACCTATATCAATTGTTAAAATACAAATAAACAAGCAAATAATAAAAGTCGAGAATTAAAACGAAGTGGCACACAAAAGAGTATTAAGTAAACTTAACGCAAAGGGAGAAAACAGGTTCCCGAGGAGTGAGTATCATGGAACAGCGTAACTCTTAAACTAACTAGACGCTTGACAATACTCAATAGAGCTAATCTCTAGGCAACGAGAACACAAGTAATGAATCCTATCGCCTTAGGCGTTTGATAATCTAGTCGGAATGAATGATCAACTCGCTTAGCACCGATTCACACCTCAGACATTCGATCCCTCGAGCTAAGCATACGAATCTCTGAAGTGATTCAGTCAGACGCTCTACCAAACACCCATCAGTGATGTTTAGTCATAGAATAAGCCCCAATTGATCAAAACGAAGCTAGTGATTAAAAACCAAATCAGAAAAGACCTAAATAATTCTAACCTCAAGCGACCTAGAAAGCCTAAGCACCACGCTGCCCTAAGTTATCCTCAAAAGCCTTAGATGACTACTCAAAACTCATTAATTTAACACAAAGCACGAGTCAAAATTCGATTGCATAAAAAAAGAACTCGAACAAGATATGAAATCAACGTTGAACGTAAAACTAAATTGCATAAAACGTAAACTCGAAATCAAAAGGTTTTGTTCGATTACAAAGCTCTAAGTTTGCTTCTCAAGAAAAAGTATAAAAACTAGGATTCCCCCTAAGTGATAGAAAAACTAGAAAATAGATATTAAACTTGGTACAACCCTAGGTTGAATTCAGCCCAATAGAAAGAACTCAGCGTGTTGTGGACTTCAACCTCAGTCTGGTCCAAATATTGAAAATGCCCACGAGTAGAAAGTATGAAGCCTAGAGCATGACCTACTTGATCCGCAGCTCCTTTGACTCGGTCTTTAGCTTCTTATAAGCTCGATCCTGAGTTTGAGCTTGACTCTGAGTTTGAGCTCTCGAGCTGACTTAGAGTTGGCACTTGATATGACTCAGAGCTGGCACTCGAGCTTGCACAAAGCTGACACTCGAGCTGGCACTCGAGCTGACTCAGAGCTGGCACTCGAGCTGACATAGAGTTGGCACTCAAGTTCTGACCCTGCGTGACGTCCACCTCGAGTTGGCGTCCAACATTGATTCTTCCTCGAGCTCACGTCCAACGTGACTTTTGGCTCGATAACGTTAAATGTGTTTGTATTAGCGCTTGTAGTACCTGAAATCTCCTCAAATGCAATGTGTATGTTAATGCATATGGATGAGGCTATTTGAACTCTAAATTGAATGATAATGTAATAGAAATGTATGTGTGAACTAGCTAAATGAGACTCCTAATGCATGCTAAAAACGTGTATATTAATGACTTGTGGATGACCTCAACTTATTCTTTATTCACAAAATCTTTTTTTGTCAAACTTTGCTCACAAGTTGTCTTTGTTGCCTCATGCCTTGCACAAAAACACCAACTAAGCCTTGTCGCGCATATGGCCTCTGCTAAGTATTAACTCACTAATTCTTTTTTGTCTCTACCAACTTGTGTCCTTCGGGCCAGACTTTACCTAACATTGTCGCATATATGGGTTTCGTCGAGTCTTAACCCATGAAATTGTTTTTGTTGAGCTTTTCTCAAAAGGTCTCTTTACTGATTTGTACCTTGCGGGGAAGATCCTTACTGAGCCTTGTCATGTAGATGGCCTATTCAAAGTCCTTACATAAAATTTCTTAGCGAGCTTTGTGTAACACCGGCGTTCCGCGGACCCTTCGCGTGATTCTGGATGGGTTCGAGGAACAAAGGAAGTTGTGTGAGGAAGTAAGGGAAAGTCTGGGGTTTTGATCGAACAAGGCCAAGTGTCATTCATACAAGGCTAAATGCCATTTGGACAACGCAATGTGTCATTCGGACAAGGCCAAGTGTCATTGGGACAAGGCAATGTGTCATTCAGACAAGGCCAAGTGAAATTCGGACAAGGTCGCGAGAATTTCGGACCAGGCTGCATGAAGTTCGGACAAGGTCGCGTAAAATTCGGACAAGGGCGCGGGAAATTCGGACCAGGCCGCGGAAAATTCGGACCAAACCGCGGGAAATTCGGACAAGTCCATGAAATTCGGACAAGGGAATGACAGTGTCCGAACGGGTAGTGAGTTCGGACAGGGAGTGATGTGTTCGGACAGGAAGTGAAATGTTCGGACAGAAAGTGAAGTGTTTGGACAGAGAAGTTGAGTGTTCGAACCGAAGGGAGTGATAGTGGGAAGTGGTTGGGCCGTTCATGGGTCGGTCTGGGACATAAGTGTCCAGCGGGTTGGACTTTATCCAATTCAGGTGGACTCGAATTTGGCCCACCTTGGGCGAATTAGCGTTAGAGTTTTTCACCCAAAACTCTATAAATAGGGATCAAACTGCCGCAGCCTAAAAATCATCACGAAAATCTCTAAGGAAAATTAGAACCATTGCGAAAGAACTCTAAGACCGAATTTTTGCTGAATCGAGCAAGGGAAATAGCGGATCGAGAGCGATTTAAACCGGATCCGAGTATCTTGATTGGCAATCGCATCAAGAGGTGTCAGAAAAGGCTAAGGCAAAGGTGAGTTTTCGGGACCGTTGAGGTGATTCTTGGTTCGTTTTGGGCAATAGTGGGATTAAGTCTTAGATGAGTTAGGATTGTGTGACTGATTGGATGAATACGTACTGTTTTCCGTTCATGATTGGTGTTTTGGTCGACTCGGGTGAATCCGAGTGACTGAGGCAACAGATCTGATCGGACTCTGAGCATATGAGTATGCTGGACTCTGTGCATGAATAATGTTATCTCTGACTTGATTGCTTGTTGTTTGATACGTATCTGGTTTGGCTTAGTGGGACGGAATGACCGACTCACTAAGCAAATTCGTTTGCTTACTCAATCTGCGTGATTGTAGGTGAACTCAATCTGCGTGATTGTAGGTGATTTACCCAAAGACCGTGAAAGTGGCTAAGTAGGAGTGAGACCGAGAGGAGAAGAAGGAAGGATGGAATAAGACTGGGATAACTAGGTCTAGATACATTTAAATTCGAACATTCTTGCAAACTTGTTATACTAGAACCTCTTGAGTTGGTTTATGCATATGTTTTGGGGTTATAAAACTGTCAAAAACCCGAAAAAAAGACTAAGTAAAGAAAGAACCTAAAACTGACTAAGTGTTTGGTCCGCCCAAGGCCAAACTGAATCGAATCCGGACGTAGGCATCTTGAGATAGGGTGTCACAAGTTGGAATCAGAGCGCGGTTTGGTTCAAGGATAGTCAGGTTATGCATAAACGGGTTAGATGAATGGAAATCCATCCTCCTCGCGCCAAGGTCTCGCGGTAAGGTTTATATGTATTTATATGGGTGTGAATTGAACTAAGTTAGTATGAAGGACTAACTTAGTGAATCGGGTCACTGTAGATGGCTAAAAGTAATCGGACTAGAAGGAATGTGGGAAACGAAGCGGCTTCCCAAGCTGTGACGGGAAGGACCGAGGATGAGGATGTCCAAAGTGTGGACAACCAAAGTGTGGAAAGAAGTGAACATACCAACGCGAGTGCTGGTACCGCGAATCCGATTGGGATGAGTGAGGTGTTCGCTCTTTTGACCCAAGTCCTGGAAAGACTTCCTGCTGTAGTGCCCGCTGCAGCAGTACCACCGCGGGTGATTCCGGTTCCGGTGGAAAATGTGGTCGAGGAGACACACTCTGCGGTTACTCCATCATACTTGAAAATGATGGATCACATGCAGAAGTTAGGCACCAAGTTCTTTTCAGGAGGTGCCAAGCCTATCGAGGCAGACGAGTGGCGAAGTAGGCTGGAAAGGAATTTCAACTCTATCCGATGTCCAGAAGAGTTTAAGAGGGATATCGCTGTCCACTACCTGGAAGGGGACGCGCACAATTGGTGGCAAGGCGTTTCGGGAAGAATGGATAACCCGAACTGCAGCTGGGAAACGTATGGTAAGGATTTTAGGGCAAAATACTTCCCACCGGAAGTGTTTGATCGGCTTGAGGGAGCCTTTCTGGACCTTTGCCAAGGATCCATGTCCGTGAGGGAATATGAGACCAAGTTCAACAATATGAAGCAATATGCGGGTCGCGAGTTGGACGATGAGAAGGTCCAGGTTCGTCGCTTCATGCGCGGACTGCGAATTGAGCTCTGGAACATTTGCCAAGTTCGGAACTACAATTATGTTGCCGAGCTGGTAGAGAAGGCAGCACAGTTGGAAAGTGGGCTGGAAGAAGCCAAGGTGGCTGGGGAAAGGAAGCGGGTACAGACTGTACCGCAAGTGCAGTCGGAAAGTGTTTCGGGACCCACGTTCAAGAAGATGGAAGGGAATGGGTCCGCGAAGCCAATTGTTGCCCGCAGTACGTGCAAGGTCTGCAGGAAGGAGAATTCTGGTACATGCAGATTTGCTTCGGGTGCATGCTTCCGATGTGGTAGCACGGAGCATAGGATTCGGGACTGCCCAAAAGAGGACCCAAGGGGAAAGGAAGTCCGAACTAGTGATGCAAGGGTGTGGTACAACTGCGGTGAAGTTGGGCACATCAGACCGCATTGTCCGAAGTTGGAGCAGTCTTCAGGGAAACGGGCAAGTGAAGCACTGCCACCTCCGCCAAAGAGGCAAGCATTGGTGTCGAGGGCTTATTCGATGGTTGCGGATCCAGCGGATCAGAACACTGCGCGCCCAATAACTGGTGAGTCTTCTCACTCTTTACCTTAGCATTTTCTTGGTGAACTTGCTTGCTTGTTGCGTATGATAGGGTCCTTAGCATTATAGACAATATGTAAGAACTGTGAAAATGGGTGGTGTGGCAACCCATGTATTGTTTGATTCGGGGGCAACACACTGTTTTGTGCACCCAAGAATGATAGGTACTGAAGGATTCCAGAAGAAACCCGAGGGAGGTAAAGGACTAGTCCGAGCCGCTGGTGGGCAAGTGATGGACATTTTGGGTAGTGTCTGGAACGTCCCAATGTGCATAGAGGGAGTGAGCATGCCAGTTGATCTGGTGATCTGCCAAGTGAAGTCTTATGACGTGATCTTGGGAATGGATTGGCTTGGAAGGAACAAGGCACACTTAGACTGCCATCGCGGTGGGGTGAAGTTTGAAAATGGTGGGAATCAGCTGGTGTTTCAGGGAATCCAACCCACCTCAGGGAACTTGATCATTTCGACTATCCAAGCAGAACGGATGGTCGAACTAGGATGTGAAGCGTACCTAGCTACGATCACAACTGTCGAGACAGAAACAGACACAGAACTTAAGGACATTCCGGTGGTGAATGAGTTCGAGGATGTGTTTGCGGCAGTTAAGGGTTTACCACCATCTCGATCTGATCCTTTCACGATCGAGTTAGAACCCGGGACGGCCCCAATCTCTAAGGCACCTTATCGGATGGCGCCGGCAGAGATGGTCGAGTTAAAGAGGCAGCTTAGTGAATTGACGAACAAGGGATTCATTCGCCCAAGTAGTTCGCCTTGGGGCGCACCAATGCTCTTCGTCAAGAAGAAGGATTGCACGTTCAGGCTGTGCATAGATTATCGTGGGCTGAACCGAGTAATGGTAAAGAATAGGTACCCTCTTCCTCGGATAGACGAGTTGTTGGACCAACTCAGAGGTGCTACCTGATTCTCAAAGATTGATTTGGCTTTGGGTTACCATCAGATCCCAATCGTGGAGCGTGACGTTCGGAAAACAGCCTTCCGAACAAGGTACGGACACTTTGAGTTTGTGGTCATGCCCTTCGGGCTGCGGCAGGGGGAAAAAAAATTAAAAGGTTGTTAGGGGAAAAAAAAATTAAAAGTTTCTTAGGGGAAAAAAAAAAATTTTATTTTATTTTTCTTCCTAAGAACCCCCTAAGGGGGTTCACTAATGCAGATGGTCTAAGATTTGTAGCTCAGAGTTGACATACTAGTTCTTAGGACTTAGACACAACACAACATGTTGCTTCTTAGGCTTCCATATACGGTTGAAAGAATTGCTCCATTGAATAAATCTATAACTTCATGAATAAACAAGATAGAGGAAGAATTGCTCCATAGAAAGCATGCAACTGTGGACACCACATGATACAATTTAAAGCATTCGAATATATCAGATTATTCATTTACTATGATTTACTCTTTATGCCCGGCCTAAAATATTTGACCAATACAAAATAATTATTTTTTAGTATTGATAATTTGGAATCCTTACCTGATTTTTTCTTAATTTTATATCAAAATCTTATAATATACATATAGTTAGATAATCAAATTTTTACCAGATGAAAACTCCTTAGAAAATTGAGAATCCATTTAAATGCTTTAAGATAATGGGATCAAATCCAAGTATGTAAGGGACCACCATTAATTGGTGGTTTCTATAAAGTTTCTTATCTTTTTAGTCTATTTGTTTTCTTTTGATTGGTATTTTTTTTTTGTAATTAAAATTTAGTTAAAAAAAATATTACAATAGGGATAAAGACTCAAATTAAGAAAACCACATTTAATGATGCTGTTAAGTTGATAATAAATATAACCTCCTTTTTATCAAAACTAAAGAACCATGCACACAATATCTGCCAAACGTAGAGTGACTTGACTAGTTAAATGGAAACATATATTTCCACCAAGTGTTTCGAGTCTATGCTCACAAACTAGTTTGTCAGTTCCGTAAAGCGAGTATCATTTTCAACTGGCAAGCAATCGCAATTTTAAACCTTGAAACTACAGTGGGCGACACTAACAATGGAGATATGCTAGTTCTTATATACAGAGTCCCTGTTTAAGTCTTACTCTTGTGATACAGTTAGACTGTTTTTCAAGAATCCGCTATCATCTTAGGTGATTTGCCTACTAGTTGTTTATCCTCATTTCTTGTTGCGCCTTCCTCCACTGGGATCACATTGCAGTGGATCGTGTGTGACACTGGTTTCTCTAGCTGGAACAGCCTACAAGCCCCCCCCAAGAACATCAAGGTTAATAGACAAAGGGATCATAAGTTACTTATAGAGCTGTAAATCGTGTTTCAACTAAACGGTATAACCCCATTTTGGGCCATCTTTTCTCAATCCTGATTTTCTTGACATTGGTAATTAACATGCAAGATGAGACATATAGATCACATTAGTGTCTCCATTCCCATGTGGTCTTTTACTAGAGGAAGAAGATATTCACTTTTTGAAAAATCGGATTTCAAGTCAATTGAGATTGCTTACGGATGCTTGCACAAGGTTGGGCACTGAACAGTCAGTGCATACTTGCAGGTGGATAGCTCGGTGATCGAAGTGACCATTGCCCTAGTTTCTGCGCACACAAACCTAACCTACATAGAGCAATATCAATTATATGGAATCCTAACGCAATGCAAAAACTAGATTTTATATACCTCAACTTCTCGAGGTGATCCTGTAAGATCGCAGGTGGTCCCATTGGTGTATACATGAGAGTGATACCTGCAACAACAACAAAATAACAGAATAGCTGAGATAAATTTTTCTGCAGCTATAAAGGTTAAGTAAAACCTCAGCTTATACCTCTGAGATGCATCAGTTGAAACATCGGATACAGTTTGATTAAAAGCAGCAGTTGCTTCTGGGTCAAAAGTACCCAATAAAAACTCTTGAACAATCTACAGTGGTAGAATTACAAGGGCCATTAGCATACTAGACAGTAAGTGAGCATAGAATAAAAGAAGAGGAACATGTGATAAAACAGAAAAGCAAACCTTATTTTCATCCTCAATGTGTAGCTGCCTTACAAACTTCTGATAACAAAACTCATAAGACCACCAACCCTCTTGCTACATGTCCAAGGAAGATAGTGTTAAAAACATTCAAAAATTAGGGTTAAACGTACCCATTTTGATTTAAAGTACTTACCCTAACAAGGCATTTTCCAGCAAGTAGTTGAAGTAATTCATCAGGAGTCTTTAGCTTCACCAGTTTCTCTGTTTCCATCATCACAGTGCTAATATTTTGCGGAGTAGAAGTCCATCCACTCGTTGCTTGTTCCTCCTTTGGTAAGTAACATAAATATCGACCACCATCCTTATCCATCATAACCATTGATTCCAGATTCTCACCCTGTACACGGCCAAAAATCACACAAGACCTGTGTGTTAAACTAAAAGCTATCTTATATTTTTTCAGAGCCAAATTCACACGAAAATTGCGTAACAACTATTTTAATTTCATAATAACTCAGGCCAAAGTGAAAAATCAACCTTCAAAATCGAATCTAAGTTGTGAAATGAGGAGTGATTACCGGATGAAATGGTGAATTTTCAGGAAGGAACTCAATCTTATACTTTGGTTCACGGTTGTTTCGGCTGAATGCTCCAACTACATATTGCGCACAATTATGGATTATAATACCAAAATTGATGAGGCAAAACTCGAAAGTGATCGGAAATTAAGAGGAAAAAGGAAGTGATAATAGACCTAGATGAGCTGGGAAGATCTGATCTGAGCAAACATGGAAGCTTGAAGAAAATGCAACAATCAGAAGAAATAAGAAGAAGATCTGAGTGATTTTCATCTTCACAGCAAAATAGTTCACCGGAAGGTGACTGGCGACGACGATGAGGTCGATCGTCGTTTGTTAGTTACATTTAGCTGCTCAGCCACGCAATTTAATCCAATAAGAATATGACACGTAGTGTTATGTAACTCGTTTGTAAGAACTAAGTAATGGGCTGGGCCAACCAAATCAAGTCAATTCATTCATTGTTAACGGGCTGGGCCGAACAAACATGCTCAATCTATCCATAGGAGTTTTCTTTATAGATTGAAAGCTAAAAGGTTATCTATCTAGAACTCTTTTTACCAAAAAATAAACAGAACTCTACTAAGTTTTATAGTGGAGCCGGGCACTACGAAGTAAGTTCGTACTTCAGGAAAGAAAGAGTCAAAGAATTTGGTTACTTGGAGTGGTGCAAGCTTTAAGAAGAGAAATGTTCAAACTTTTGTCTCCCCAGAGGGTAAGGTTAAAAATAGTGCACGTGGGTCCAAGTGTCTCCATCTGCTTGTTTTTTTCAACATTTTATTTTTATGAATAAGATTCTTTGTTAATTATTTTTTTTAATACTTTCGGGTTTTAAAATTATTAATTTTCTTGTAATAACCCTGATTTTATATTTTAAGTGAAACTAAGAAAGACGATTTGTATAGAACTAGTCTATGTAATATTGGGTATAAAATTATATCAAAAGTATTGTGTTTGAGGTTAAAAAGGGTACTCCAAAAGATTGTGTCGGAAACACAATCAGTCTTCGTAGCAAGCCGTTTGATCTCGGACAATATTTTGATTGCTAAGGAAATGACTAATGCGTTACAGACTAATAGGTCAATCGGTGGTAAATTCATGTCAATTAAGACAGACATGAGTAAAGTGTATGATAGAGTCGAATGGAATTTCTTAGCAGCCTTAATGGGCAACTTGGGATTTTGTGATAATTGGATAAAGTGTATTATGTGGTGTATTACAAGTGTAGAGTACTCGGTAATAATCAATGGAGTCTCGGAGGGGGGGGGGGGTGTATTGTCCCCCCGGCGAGGACTACGACAAGGTGATCCGCTATCCCCATATCTTTTTATTTTGTATACCGAGGTTCTTATAGCTAAAATGCGTAAGGCGGTGCAGGAAAATTTTATTACTGGTATTCAAATTGCTAGAGATAGTCCGTCAATTTCACATCTTCTTTTTGCAGATGATACTTTATTCTTTTGTCAAGCTAATAAAGCTGAGGCGACACATATTCTTCAGATTCTGGCTGAATATGAACAAAGATCGGGACAGAAACATAATTTTGACAAGTCATCAATACAGTTTGGTAAGCACATTGGGTTGGATTGTCAAATAGAGATCCAACAAATTCTGGGGATACACAATATTGTAGGGTTAGGGCAGTATTTAGGACTACTGGAGAATATAAGTGGGTCTAAAGCAAAAGTCTTCGCTTTCGTTGCCGATAAGTTACAGACACGAGTAGCTACTTGGTCTAATCGGTTTTTGTCAAAGGCAGGGAAGGAGGTTCTGATTAAATCCATCCTTACGGCACTACCAACATATGTTATGAGCTGTTACAAGCACCAAAGCAGGTTCTTCAAAGGGTACAGTCAGCCATTGCTAATTTTTGGTGGTCTAGTTCTGGTTCTACCAAAGGTATCCACTGGATAAAATGGGGAGATTTAGGTAATCTGAAATCAAGGGGCGGGTTGGGTTGCCGTATTTTACAGGATTTTAATTCGGCCCTTTTGGCAAAACAGATATGTTGGATACTAGAATTCCCAGATTTGCTGGTAAAAAAAGTCTTGAAAGGGAAGTATTTTAAGGATATGTGTATCATGGAGTCATCTGTTTATGGAACGGTATCGTACGGTTGGAGGAGTATTATGTCTGCACGTCCTTTGGTTGCAAAAGGTCTTGTCAGGAAAATTGGGGACAGCAAAAGTATTAAGATTTGGATGGACCCTTGGATACCAGACATTATACCAAGACCGGCGATGAGATTGGATGTACATTTATTTCAAGACATGACGGTTGATCAATTTATAGATCACCAAACGGGTAAATGGAAAGAGATCCTAATTTGTCAGTATTTTGACGATCACGAGGCGAGTTTGATACTAGCGATTAGGTTACCAGCCTGTCAAAGACAAGATTATTGGGGTTGACATTATACGATGACGGGTCGTTATACAGTCAAATCTAGCTATGAGCTGGTTGGTACAGCGAGGGTTTGGACCACATTTTGATTCATTATATAACTGTTGTTGTAAGTTAAATTGTCCTCCTAAGATAAAACACTAATCATTGTCAGGGAGTATGGCTGTTTATCAGAATTTGACTAAACATGGGATTGGTCAGGAGTCTAGGTGTCAGGGATGTGGGGCAGAGTTTGAGTCCCCTAATCATGTTTATTTGAATGTCCGCCAGCGGTTCAAGTATGGGCCTTATCGGCAATACCTTCTCCCTTGGGGGTTTTCCCGGGACGATCTGTATGGTACAATCTAGATTATCTATTTTCGCGTGCTACACATCACATAGATGTTGGTAGTTTTCCATGGATTATTTGGCACATTTGGAAAGCGAGGAATTTTTTCTGCTTTACACAAGTTGATCTCGATCCCTGAATTATTTTGGACAGGGCAAACTTTGACTACAAGGAGTTGTCTGCGACCCGGGAGGCTACTATTGTTCCTCGCAAACTATGGGTACCTCAGAGTGATTCAATCAAATCACAAATAATATTTCTTACCACATCTAATCTCGTTTTCACGGGTTATAAATGCTATGTGGACGCGTCCTGGAAGGATATTGACTCTTATATGGGGATCGGTTGGGTTTGCTTTCCAGTTTCGGTGGAGGGAATACGTTCGCGATCCAAGCGTCTATATCGATGTCTATCGGCGCTACACACGGAGGTGGAGGCCACCATTTGGGCCTTGGGAATGCTTGCGGAGTGTGGAATCCAGGATGTAGAGATCTCGACAGATTGTGAGACAGTCTGGTCCATCATTCAGCGACCAGAGGAATGGTCGGCGTTTATACCACATCAGGAGGAGTTTCGAAGACTCAGGTCTCGATTTTCCTCCTGCACTTTATCGGTTATTCCCAGACTCCTGAATTATAAGGTGAATGTTCTGGCTAAATTAGGCAGGGTGTCTGGTTTGTATTCTTGATGTTTTCTGTTATATACCTATCGTTGACAAAAAAAAAAAGACGATTTGTATCTGAAATTTATAATAGTAGTTTTGGATTATGATAATTTAATCACAATGGATCCGATTGGTGCAAGTGGTGGATTTGTTTTGATATTTTCAATTTTTATTTAATTTTTGTTAATTACAAAGACAAGAATTTAATTGGTATCGCATTGATGGTGAAAGGTAAGATTATTATCTTTGGGATAGCGTTGGGAACAATTAATTAGGTTGTCTCGTAATGAACCTTGGTTGATATTTGGTGATTTTAATGAGTTTTCTGATAATCATGAGAAATTTGGTGGACGGCTTCACAGTGTTGCATCTTTTACTTCTTTTAATAATATGTTTCGTTTCTTTGGGATGATGAGTTTCCTTGTATGGGTAATACTTGATCGTGGAGAGGTATGCATTCTTCAGGTATTGTTCGATGTAAGTTAGATAAAAGGTTCGGTAATCCTAGCTGGTGTGCTTTTCCCCCGAATTGTGTTACTAGGTACTTGTCGATGATTGGTTCTGATCATCATCCGATTTTGTTGGAAACATCAAGGAGTGTTACAAAATGACGACATGATTTTCATTTGATAAGCGGTGGTTAGGTAAACCTAGTCCACATGAGACCATTGCTAGGGTCTCAAATAGGATTGTTAACTGCATGAGGGAGATCTCTCATTGGAAAGCGTACTATTCCACCGGGGAAATTACATATTGAGCAATGTAAGACCATTTTGGAGCAATATAAGAGTGATAATTCACAATCTACTACTGAGATTTGGATTTTTGATGAAAATCTTCATCTTGCTTATCGAGATGAAGAGTTGTACTGGAAGTAGAAGAGTCATAATCGTGGGTTGCGTGAGGGGGAACGCAATATGCGGTTTTTTCATGCTAAAACAAAGCAAAGAAGAGCTTTTAATAGGATCATTGGTGTCTTCAATAATGCAGGGGGTTGGCTTTCTAAGGAAGAGGATATTACTGGTGAAGTTGTGCGATATTATAAGGACTAATTTACTTCTGTGGGTTCAACGTCTTCTACCTTCTCTCTTGAGTCTATGAAGCTTAGGGTCACGGTGGATTGGAATTCATCTTTTATAAATGGTCGAATGATATGGTCGAATGAGAGTTTTTTGGAACGGTTACTACTTTGGTTCGGGTTTGAGTCTCATTTGGTCTCCTTTGTTATACATTGTGTTCGCTTTGTTCGTTATTCTGTTATGATCAATGTTTATCCTTATGGTCGGATTGTATCGCATCGTGGCTTACATCAAGGAGACCATTTATCCCTATATCTTTTTATCCTTTGTACAAAGGTTTTAATCTCGAAAATTAGGCAGGTTGCATTGGATAATTTGATCTTGAGGGTCGATATTGCTTGGTAGAGTCCCTCAGTGTTGTACTTACTTTTTTGCAGATGATAGGCTATTCTTATGCAAAGCTAACAAGGAAGAATCTTCAACAATTTTAGGTATTCTTTAAAAGTATGGTACGGTCTCCGGTCAACATATTAATTTCGCCAAGTTCTCTATTCAGTTTGGTCACTAGGTCTATGAACTCTCTAAATTAGAGATTCAGAATATTCTTGGAATACATAATATTGGTGGCATGGGGAATTATTCAGGGCTTCTGAAAAATCTTGAACGGCCTAAATCTAAGGGTTTTGGGAAAATATGGCTATGCAATCTTATATAAACAAATCAACAAGGAAATATTAGGGGTGGGTTTGGCGAGAATCTCATCAAGAATTGCCGACTCAAATAGAAAAACACTAAGTTTTGCCAAAGACTTATTCAAAAAAGTCTGTTTTGTTTACAATTCTAATTCATTATGAGCTCAATTAGGCTTCCCAAAACGAATATATCGAAGCTGGACCAACTTTATCGGTCATTCATATATGAGGTGGCTCTGCAGACAGAGGTAGACTGCATTCAGTATCTTGGAAAATAGTATTTAAAAGGAAGAGAGATGGATCATTGGGGATCAGAATAACGAATGATATGAACAGAGCATTGGTTGCTAAGCTAAGTTGGAGATTACTTCAAGACCATAGAAGTTTATGGGCCCATATCATGCGATGGAAATATAAGATTACGGGAAATCATGATTTATTATGGCGTAATTGATGAGGACCTCGGAATCCACCTAAGCTCTAATCACCAGATGATGGAGAGATTCCAAGCTTGAATGCGAAAATGGGTGTTAGTAGTGATGGAGGTGATGAGTTTGTGATTGATTCCACAACCACACACGAATAAGATTCCACAAGTAATGTGATCCGTAATCAATAGAAAACAAGTGATTTCACACTTAGATTTTAAAGAAATGAACAAGAACACAAAGATACTCTTTATAGACAAAAACATAATGTCTATTTATTTGATGATAAAAGTTGTTCTACAATGAGAGCGAAACTGAGCTTTTATAAGCTCAAAATACAACGGTTATAAAGCCTAAAACAAGAAAAGAAATAGCAAAAATAAATGTATAGAGCTGTAGTAGACTTGATGAGAGGATCGGTCCAATTATGGTAGGTGGTGGGGCTTGTATCTTGACTGTTTGGGAAGGAAGGGGTGCGCCTTTGGAGTGTACAACTTCATCACGAAAGCGTTCAAAACACAGCAGTTGTGATAGAGAAAGAGCCGTTGGGGAGTCAAAGCTCTTAGTGTAAATGCACCCGAATAAATAAAGTTAAGAGTATGGAGATGATTCGCCTAATCATGTGGTTTTTGGTGATTGATTTAGTGTTTCTCCTAAATTGTTTGATGCCTCTCCTTGTGGCAAAGTCTACTTTTCCAAGTGATTGAATCCGTGAGCTTCCTAATAAGGCAAGTCGAGAAACCTTTGGTTTAGAAATTGAATTTCTAGACCATAATTGATTTTGGCTTGATTCCAACTTTCAGTAAACCTCTGGAGAGACTGTACATAAGTTCATCTCGCAGCTTAACTCTTCATGGTTTGGTCGGATATCTCTAATTGAAGCACGTGTCTCCAAACCGAGCAAGTTGGACATTGTTGGATTTGGAACTTGAATATCTTCTTCATCTAAACTCGGAACAGACTGATTCCAGTTCGAGGGCTCTCTCGTTTAGCTAAGAATGTGCTCAAGTGATAATTTCGCCGGTGTAGTTTTTCTCATACTTCGTTAGGTCTGAACAAGGCTCATGTGTCTTATCAGATCTCCTTAAGTGGTTGCGGTAAGTACCATGATAGTTGCTTCGATGGCCTCATCATTAATGGTAGAGGTCCGTAATGGAATCCGAAATTAGATGTTGATCAAGAACAATTGTTGTAACTGTAATTAACAAGTAATTTTCTTTAGACAATTTGCTCTGCCTCTTGTTTTTTGCTGTACTTATATTTATAATAATGAAACAAAGGTTGAGTGATCACTACTCTAACAACTAGAAACAAAGAAAGTGAAGTTATGGTTCCGAACAAGTTAAAACCACTCCATTATTTGTAAATCGTGAAACAACAACTTGTTGAGACCAGATCTCAATATTATTTGCAGAAACATAAAATAAATCAAACAACCTCGCAAAGCTTTCTGGTGGGCTTACAAAATCTCATGGATCTCTCTTCTGATCCATCAGCATTTATGTCTCTATCACTTAACTTGAGGAGTGGTGGTTCTGTGATTTAGACCAGTGTGATTACTGGGTTATCTGAGGTGGTGATTTATGGGCTTCGCTGGGTGGTCACGGGAAAGAGGTATATATGTAATATTACATATATTGCTTCATCACAATAAGAAATCTACGTAATTGTTTATGAATATCTACATATATTAAATTTATATATTATTGTTTTTGATTTTTATTAAAATTAGGTGACAGTTATAAATTATAAAGTTTTTCGATAATTACGATCGTAGTTTTTTTTTATCATTCACATTATAAATCTATTTTCTATGATTTAAACCGTATACTTATTGCAAATGGCTCTTAGCCTAATGGCAGACAGTAAGTCCACATAAGGCAACTCATTTGCACAACCAAGGATCGAGTCTCCCCGCCTACATTATGTAGGAATTTGGCTATTGGGCCAGCCAGTTGTGGCCCAACATAATTTGCCATTGATAAAAAAAAAACACCGTATACTTATTCAGCTTTATTATTTATTCAGTTTAATTTTATTAGTGACACAAAATGTGTTCTTTTACAACTTTAAAGTCATTGTTCACTTAGTGACAGACGGTAAGTCCACATAAGGCAGCTCATTTGCACAATCAGGGATCGAGTCCTTCCGCCTATATTATGTAGGAATTTGGCTATCGGACCGGCCAATTGTGGCCCAATATAATTTGACAAAAAAAAATGAATTCTCTTTTAATATATAAGATTTCATTTTTTAACCATTAATCATTATAATTTCTCACCGTAAATATGTCCTTAAGTCATAATTAGATTAATATTCAAGTTTTTCGTTGTTGTTAAAATAGTGGTAAATCACTATAAATATTTGAAAGTTCTAATATTCAACTTACAACCACCATTAATCACTATAAATAATTGGAAATTCTAAGTTTCTTAATATAGTAAAGGTTTCAACTTATCCTCCGAAGTTTTGGTTTAAGAATTCAATTAAAGAAAACATATTGAAAATCAGCCAAAAATCTCCGAATTACCTTTTCTTTCTAACAATTGGGTTTGTTAGAATGTCTTCCTTGTAATTTGCATTCCTCTCTTTGATTAAATCAAAACAACAAAAATTTACCTAAACAAATTATGGGAAGCGAATTAATGAGCCACTTGTCTTTCAAAGATAAACTCAAATCAAGATTTTGCATCGCCGGATGTTTCCGTACGCCGGAAAATAACCACCACAACGGACCATCATCTCCGGTGAGTCCCACCAGCCCTTCTACTCATAGTCCTCGTGGTGGAATCAAGATCAAATCTCCTAAAATCTCTCGGACATTGTCCAAGTCACAAGAAAAGTGTCGGAGTTTTATTAATCGGATGGGTGGTGGAGTCGGCGGCGGTGTTGGCAGCAATGCGAACCACCGTCGACGACATACAACAGACTTTCATTATGATCCGTCAAGTTATGCCCTTAATTTTGATAAAGGAGAAGAGGACGAGACTCTTGATCGTTTTCCTCTCCGCAACTTCTCAGCCAGATTGCCTCGTTCGCCAACTTCTTCGGCGACCCCCTCGACGTCTCACAACCTTGTGCGTTGAATCACAATAAATCCAAATAATCTCATGTTTTGGCAAAATGTAAATATTAAGGTTGAATTTACAAAACAATGTTGTTATAATTATAGTTTGACAGTGTTTACTATTTAACGTGCGCATGCTTTTTTTCATATTTGCTATGGTTTGTTTTTTTCGGTTTGAGCATTTTGTTTCTTTTCATAAAGATTTCAAATCCTATTTTACTAATATGTCGATGTACAAATGGTTTTCAATCCAATTGGGAGTACAACGATCAATCAAGACACAATTAACTTCTCTAATCCAAATTAATCAGAACAATGTGTATCCAACAAGGGATGGAAAAACGGGTTTCTTAGGAGTATGAATCCTGGATCAGTGGATCACTTAGATCTACTAGGTGCTACAAAGCTCAATATAGCAAATCTCTATGCTATGAATATATAAACTATTGAATCCACTCTCATGACAAACAATCTCAACTAAGCTATCAACATATCCTGTCATCATAGGCGTTTAACAATCTAGCTGACATTAAGAGTGTAAATCTCTGAAGTTGATTCGATCAGACGTTCTCCAAAACACCTAGTAGGTGCTAGAATGTCTAAGAACAAATTTCAGTTGATTAGAATTAAATAAGCAATAACAGCACCAAATCAGACGAGATTTAAGCTTTTACAACCTCAAGCAACCTAGAAAACCTAAAATCCACATTGATCTAACCAATACTAAAGAGCCCTAAGTGAACTACTCAGAAATCAGGGAGTAAACAACAACACCATAAATCACAGCAAGCAACATCATCAATAAACTAGAAACGAAATGATGAACAAGATTAAACGAAAACGTAAATCTCATTAGAAAATCCTTAACATAAAGTTTGGTTCTGGAATTTACAAAGTAAAAACGGTTGTTGCACAAAAGAGGCAAAAACTAGGTTATCCATTTTTGGTCACAATCAAGAGTTTTATACTAAATTTAGCTAAAACTAACATATCTTGGCCTATCTACAATGGTCTAGTAGTCAGCTCTGATTTAATTTGATCCATCCGCTGAAGTGGCCCATCAAGTTGATTGCTAACATGATCTAGTCGAGTAGTGACTCGAGTGGAACAACCAACTTGGACATTGCATGATCAACTCGACCACATACTCAAGTTGAGTGGTAGAGTTGAGTGGTGGAGTGGGAGGTCGAGTTGGCGCTCGAGTGGTAGGTCGAGTCACTGCTTGAGTTGGAGGTCGAGTCACAATTAGAGTGGGAGGTAGAGTTTCAGCTCAAGTGGGTAGTCGAGTCACAGCTTGAGTGCACATCCATCTCTCCGTATGCTCAAAATTGATCATCAAATGCTGCTTTAGGTACCTAATTAGGACCCCAATACAAAATATATGCATATGCTTGTGAAAGTGATCTTAAGTACGCAAATAAGGTAGAAATACTATGAAATGCTGCAAACACTAGATGAATCAATGCAAAATTGATGGTAAATAACTCACAAAACTAGTTGAAATGCGGACATATCAATTAAGGGTGTTAAATGGAGCAAATTGACTAATATGGAAAAGCTCTTGGCATGGAAGATTTGGAAATCCCGTAATGACTGTCTTTTTCTTGTTGTTTAAATGGGATGCTAAACATATAATTGAGAGAGCATAAGGAAATTGTAAGGAGTGATTTGATCTGAACCAAACAAAACCCACCCAACTACAACACAATACTTCCAATACTCGATAAAGCTGCTGGAAACCACCATCTTTAGATACTCATATATATGTAATGTAGATGCATGGTGCCTGGAATGAAAAATCTGAAGTGTGTAGTGTGGGCTGGGTCCTTGGAGACGATAAGGGAAATGTTAAGTGTTTTGGTGCGAAAGATATCATAAGTTGCTGTTATGTATAGAGGCTGAAGCAACTGCTAATTTTTGTACTATGAATTAGTTTTCTTGAAAATTTAGGATTTGTGACAGTTTGCTTCAAATCATACTCTCTTAATGTGATAAATGTTACTCTCTGTTTCATATTACTTGTCATTTTACAATTTTTCACACATATTAAGAAAAAAGTTAAATATTCTATTATGCCCTTCATTGATTATTAGAATTTCAAACCATTTAATAGTTTATTTATTTAATTAGGAGCAAATGAGATTATTTTATATTAAAAAATTCATTGAAAAATCAAAATGACAACTAAAATGAAACAAAAATGGAGAGAGTATTAGGGAACGGAAACTGTGGCCTCAGTTGCGTCCATTCATGTCCGAGATCAGGGGACAAAGAAGGCACAATCTTCGTCCCACCTCTGTGGTCATTAGGAGAGCTCGAAACACTTGTGTGGATGCTGTTGCAAAACGTGCTACTTTCTCCTATCTGTATGATGATTATATTAGATGTGCCGGATTGGCTTGTATACATTGTTTAACATGAATAAACAATGATGTTATTCTGTGTTTTATGAATGAGAATTATACTGATAAAAAAATGGGGAAAATTGACTAATTGAGTTTAATTACGGCTTTTTTTTCAAGTAAGATCCGTCAAGATCAGGGATTATAAACTAGTAACCCTGATTCGTTTTGCAAGATCGTTAAACTTTTACATATGAAATTATGACAAGAGGAGCAAAAAAAGGAAAAAAACGATGACGGCAAAAAAAAAACAATTAAACATATACGAATTGAATTTAGCACCATGATATAAATGTATTTTGTATATGTTTAATCTAAAACGAATAGTTAGACAAATCACGAAATCATAACTTATTATGTATCAGCTTTTGGGAAAAGACAACAGTTTGAGTTTATGATTGGGTTTTTGAAGAAGAATAGTGACTAAGACATACAAACTTGATTGGAAAGTGTTGATTTAACACTTAAAATTTTTCTTCAAAATTTTTAGATTTGCTGGTTACAATTGTCAGTAACACAAAATTCAACAACACTCATATCACGATAATGGTTCACAAGAGTTTTCTCTCTCTAATCGAACAGAAGAGACAACTCTAACATAAGAGACAACTCTAATCATACATACATACACCAGATACAATTGCTCTCCTCAGCTCTTTGACATACTAATATACAGTAACACAACCCTTTGTATATATAGTAGAATCTCCATATACGAATACTCAATAAATTAATAAAATTCTCCCGTCCCAAGTCAATGAAGTGTAAAATTTAATCAGATTTAATAAATTAATAAAATAATAATTATTCTGAAACTGCTAGGCAAAAATAGAATCCCAAAATATATCATATGATGACCCACCAAAGATTGGTTTTATCTCAACGCTTAAGCCATGGAAGAAGAAATAGAAATATGCATCCGACAGTGACAAGATCGTCGGAAGGAGAAGGAAGAAACCATGAGAGAGATAGCCTATTTTGAAATAGAAATCAGAATTCTAAGACTGGAAAATTCTGGATTTTATTGAAAGCAGAAAATACAACATATAAAGACCAAGCAAAACAAACTAAGATCTAAAACCTCAGCCAAAACTGAAAATCAAAGAGATCTAAAACCAAAAATTGTAAAAAAAGTAACCACCAAAAATAAAAAACGACTTATTAAAACAAAAATAAGAAAGAGTAACCGGCAAATTGCCAGAGAATTAAACAGAGTAAACTCCGGAGCGTTACACACTTACTCGTAGTCGGTTATTTTCCACGACGAGAAACCCCTCATGATCTCATTAAAGTATCGATGTCTTAGAAGAGAGAAAAAGAAATGGTATCTTGGTCGGAGAAGAAGAGGCACGAACGAGACCAACTATTGTAGTATAACACATAATAAAAAAAATCAAAGTTCTCTAAGTTTCAAACTTTTAATAGGTATCATTTTCATTGTAATAATATCATACGTTGTTGAAGTAAAACAGTTTAGGTTATCAATCATAAATATGAACATATATAATATCAGTAATTTATTGTCTTAAATATTGTTTTCTAAATATTAAAATTTATAGTTCCAAAATGATAAAATTTATAATCTTCAAAAATTAATCTAAAATTGGTACAGTTTATCCATTTAATTTTTTTAGCAAAAGTTCTATAAATTAGTATCTTTATAAATTAATAATTTTCAAAGTCCCAATATTATTAATTTATAGAAGTCTTACAATAGTTTACACAGAACAACATGACAAGTATCTGTTTTTAGTGTCCGGAACCAAGAATATACCATCAACTCGTAATGATGGAGCTACATAACACACACCAGGGCATGTACATGTCCACACTTTACACAAATGAATGTGACAGTTAGATTTCAAAACACCTATAGCAGTTCTTAATTCAACGCAACAATTATCCAATGGTTTTGTGAAAATATCAGATAGTTGAAATTTAGCGTTCACATGATCGATCATGACTAGCTTCTCGTCAACAATTTCTTGAATGAAATGATGTCTAATCATGATGTGCTTAGTTCGAGAATGCAAGACAAGGTTATTTGCAATGTTTATGGAATTCTTATTATCACCATAGTCAGCAGCCATATGTTTCATCCACAAAAATTGAGTACAACAACTACCCAGAGCAATGTATGCAGCTTCAACAGCCATTTGTTTCATCCACATATGTCTAACAACAAGATCATATTGTTTCCCATGAAGAAGCATCATCCATTTGTGCTTCATCTGTCGTCTAATGAACATGCCCAATCAGCATCACAGTAATCGACTATGCTGCTTGTTGTGTCCTTGGTAAAGTAGATACCCAAATTTATTATTCCCTTGACATACTTGATAACTTGTTTAACAGCGAAAATATGTGACTTCTTTGGCTTTACATGATATTTGGCACATGCTCCTACAACATAACATAAATCTGTACGACTCGCTATGAGATACAGCAGACTCCGAATCATGCTCCAGTAGAGTTTCTCATCAATAGATTCTCTTGTTTCGTCCTTTATCAACTTCTTTGTGATAGGTATAAGAGTTCTAGATACCTTGCTAAAAGATAGATCAAAACATTCCACCAGATTCATGGCATATACTTTGAGGGACAAAGATTCCATTATCTGTGTGTTTCAGTTTAAGACCCAAAAACTAGTTTAGTTCCCCACACATATTCATCTCGAACTCTTAAATTATTACCTTGACAATGTTGTCAAATACTCTAATTTGTGGAGACAAACACAATATCATCCACATATATTTGTATGAAAATAAAATCTGATTCATATGCGTTGATAAACATTCTTGTCAATGTTTTCACGAGAGTATTAGTTGTCTGTCGAGAATGTTGCAAGTTGTTCGTACCAAGCCCTAGGAGCTTGTTTAAAATCCTACAACACTTTGTGGAGTTTGTACACATAGTAAGGATGTTCCAGATCTTCAAATCCTTTATGTTGCTCAACATACACCTCCTCTACTGATCATCCATTAAAAAATTTGCTTTTAACATCCATCTGGTATACTTTGAATAAATGTTTATAAGCCATCCCCACAGGAATCTAATCGATTCAAGTCTTGCCACATGAGTAATGGTCTCATCAAAATCAACGCCTTGCACTTGTGAGTGCCCTTGTGCAACCAGACGAGCGTTGTTTCACACTACATTGCTATTTTCATCTATCTTGTTCTTGAAAATCCACTTGATGCAACCAACATTCACAATCTTTTGGTCGTGGCATTAGCTTCTGCACATTTAACCTTTTTCCAAAAATCACCATGAAGAGCTTCTAAATGTGTTATGGGTTCCATTGTTAAGAAGAAACAAGCAAATTGAATAAGTTATGCATTGTTCATTCCGCCAGCGAACTGTTTTAAATCGATCTTCTTAGTCCTTGTGATTATACAACTCCCTATGATGTGATCATAGACAGACAAGACTCCCATCAAACAAAAGATAGCAACAATTCAAGTGAAGATTTGGATAAGGAAGAAGTTGTAGCTGATAAAGTGTTGACGATTCCAAGCGGTCCAATGACTCGAGCCAGAATGAAGCTATTCAACCAAGCTATTGGAGGACTACTCACTCACATCCAAGCTCACGATGAACCTCTGGAGCGACATTCCTTGATGCTTGCCATAAGTATTCAAGAAGATTAGTTAATGGGTGTGAAGTCTAAACAACACTCTTTTTCCCTTAGTGATTTTTGTCCCAATGGGTTTTCTCACAAGGTTTTTAATGAGGATTTTGGACTACACAATCAAGAGGCCCATTAGCTAATATTTTTAGCCAATTTTACAGAAACCCTAGACTAATTTCGTGGCCTTAGTATCCTATTTAAAGTCTTTTGCTTCCTTTGTAACAAGACAACCAACTTTGATTAATCAAAAATTTCTTAAGGGTTTTTTATATCTCTTTTGAACTTCTATGGTGAGTCATATCCATAGAATTCAAATTCAGTAAGTCATATCTGAATACAATAGAGTCCTTTAGGTGTGTCATATCCTAAGGCTCGATTTTATCCCAGCTAGTATGCATATCCCACTCGAATTCCTTCCAATCTCCTATCTGTCAAGCTCGAGTTTCAACTTTCAAGTTCTGATCCAAGGTTTCTCATCAAGTGGTATGAGAGAAAGAGTTTGAAAGTTGAGTTCTTCAATCCCTATAACTCGATTCTATACTTTTGTTTCTGTTTGCAATTCATCATCTAATATGTCTTGTGTCCTGTATATCATTCAGAATTTGTGTTCTTCATTAGATTTCATAACTTATTATTTTCGATTTCAATTAGGGTGGCTAGGTTAAATTTTGGCTGCTGTAAATTACAAAAAATTAAAAAAAGAAAACCCTAATCTTATGCAAAACGTTTTTTTTTCCTTATTTACCAAGTTTCCTTTTTGTTTCAGTTTGCTCTTCTCTTTGAAATTCCTTTTCTTTAGAGCTAGTTAATGCTTCGTTTTGTGTTGCGTTTTCAGGAAGAATGGCAGATGAAGAAGCAGAACCCAGCAATGCGAACAACAACAAACAACTTATAGAAGCTCTCACATCAAATATGGAACGCCTAATGAATACCAAGTTTGAAGTTTTTAGACAAGAGCTTGTATCATCTTCGGAACGAGGTAGTAGTAGAGGGAAAATACATACCAATCGCACTAGACCACACACAAGAAGAGACCCGTTAGCTGCATAATATCATAGTACGGGTCATGATTCAAGTGAAGACAACCAGAGAAGTGCTTGGCGACATTGAGGAGTTAGACAACAAGTCTATGACCAGCTGCAAGGAATTAAGCTTCGAATACCTTCATTCTATGGCAAAGACGATCATGATGCTTATCTAGACCGGGAAAAGAAGATAGAGCTTATATTTGATTGCCAAACACATTCTAAGGATAATAAGGTGAGAGTAGCTGCAGCTGAATTCAGTGATTATGCACTCAGTTGGTGGGATCAGATTGTGACTTCCAGAAGGTGTAATGGGGAGGAGCCTATCAACACTTGGGAAATGATGAAAACGTTAATGAGAAGGCGTTTTGTTCCTAATTACTACTACAAAGAACTACATCAGAAGCTAAGGAAATTAGGTCAAGGAAACAGGTCAGTTGAAGAGTGTTTTCAGGAAATGGAAACTATGATGATCCGAGCAGACTTGCGTGAAGATAGAGAAGCCACCATGGCTAGGTTTTTAGTTGGGCTCAACCATGATATACACGATAGAATGGAGCTGGAACATTATGAGAGTCTTGAGCAGATGCTACACAAAGCTTCACTGGTTGAACAACAGCTCAAGAGAAAGGGATCTAATTTAGCAGGTTTTGGGCAGACCAAAACTAGTTATTGGAGGAGAAAAAAACCTATTCAATCCAAAGACTCCAACAAAGCCTATATGACATGGGAGAGTGAGAAACCAAATTCTTCAAGACTTCCAACCCAAAATAGACCCGCGGGAGCACCAACAAGAGCAAGAGATGTCAAGTGTTTCAAGTGCCAAGGAATGGGACATTATGCTAATGCTTGTCCAAACAAAAGGGTAATGGTTATAAGAGCAAATGGAGAGGTTGAATCAAAAGATGAGCTGCTGGTTTCGACAAAATCTGAGGAAGAAGTTGAGTTACCTATCATTGGGGATTTGCTAGTATCAAGGAGAACTTTAAGCATGCGGCCAAAGCTAGAGGAAGAAGAGCAACGGCGTAATCTGTTACATACAAGGTGTTTGGTTAAGGGTAAGGTCTGTAGCCTGATTATTGATGGAGAGAGCTGCACTAATGTAGCAAGCAAGATCATGGTAAAGAAGCTTGGCATGACTACTACAAAGCATCCTCATCCTTACAAGTTGCAGTAGCTGAATGAAGGAGGAGAATTAGAAGTAACTGATCAGGTTTTGGTTCCTTTGACAATTGGAAAATATGAAGATGATATCCTATGTGATATACTACCTATGGAGACAAGTCACATACTATTTGGAAGGCCATGGCAATCAGACCGACGAGTTACACATGATTGGTATACCAACCGACATATTTTTGAGCACAGGGGCAGAAAAACCATTCTGGTTCCTATAACACCATGAGAAATCTATGAGGATTAGAAGCATTTACAAGCTAAACCTGAGCCAAAACACAAGAAAAAAAACTTCTATATCCAAGCAAAGGGAGTAAAACACACTATGTTTTCTAAACGCCCTATTTTGCTATTTGTTTGCAAAGAAGCTTTAACTTATTCAGCTAATGATAACATAATTTTTGCTCTATTGTCAAATCCTATTATACTAAGATGTCGGTTGTAGTATAATAGGTGTCAATCCAACTGGGAATGTAATTATCAATCAGGATGCAGTTAAATACTCTAATTCAAGCCAATTAAAGTACGGTTTCTCTAACAACCTAATTCAAACCTTAAAAACGTAAATAAACAAAGCAAGGCAGTTGTAAATAATTCAAACAGAACAACGAACAGTAGAGTATCAAGTACAATTAACGCAGGGTGAGAAAACAGGATCCTGAGGAGTGAATTTCATGGGTCAATGTGACTCTTAAGCTAACTAGGCGCTTGATATCACTCAATAGAGCTAATCTCTAGGCAACGAGAACACAAGTAATGAGTCCACTCCCATGGTAAACAAACTCGAATAGACTACTAACATACCCTATCGCCATAGGCGTTTGATAATCTAGTCGGAATGAACGATCAACTCACTTAGCGCTGATTCACACCTCGGACATTCGATCCCTCGAGCTGAGCATATAAATTTCTGAAGTGGTTCTGTCACACCCTCTACCAAACACCCATCGGTGCTAGAGCGTCTCAGAACAAGCCCCAGTTGATCAGAATGAAGCTAGTGATGATAACACCAAATAAGAAAAGTCTTAAATAAATCTAACCCTAAGCGACCTAGAAAACCTAAGCGTCACGCATACCTAACTCATCCTCAGGAACCTTAGGTGACTACTCAGAACTCATGAGTTTAACAACAAGTACGAATTTAAGGTTTGAATGCATCAATAAAGAACTCGAACAAGGTATGAAATCAGCGCTGAATGTAAAACTGAATTGCATAAAAAATAAACTCGAAATCATAAGGTTTCGTTTGATTACAAAGCTCTAAGTTCGCAAGAAAAATCAATTTTTAAAACTAGGGTTCGGGTTTTACAACATGTAAGAATATTTATACTGAACTCATAGCAAAACCCTAGAAAAACTCGGCCCAATGCGCAGTGGATGTTAGCCTCGGTCTGGCCCAATAATGAAAAGAGTAGTAGCGCGTTGAGCTGGCCCTCTGCGAGTGGGTACTCAATTTTGAGCTCGAGTGAGTGAACTCAAGCTTGTGTGCGCATGAACTCTAGTTGGGGTGCGCGTGTGAGCTCGAGCTGTCGTGTGTGTGAACTCGAGCATGTGCGTGGTTGGACTCAAGCTGGCACGTGGTTGAACTCGAGCTGGGGCGTTGTTGAACTCGAGCTGGGGCTCGAGTGCAGCTCGAGTGGAGCTCCTCTTTGTCCAAAACAGACTCAATCGTGCCCGATCTCATTCTAGGGTCCTCGTATAAACGCTTGCAGTACCTGAAATCTCACGAAATGTAGTATGTATGCGAATGCATATGAATGTGTATGAATTAGGCTATCTCGACTCCAACTAGATGAGAATATAACAGAAATGTACGTATATTATAGCTAAATGATGCTCCTAAGACGTGCTAAAATTGTGTATATCAACTCCCCCACACTTAGTCTTTGCTTGCCCTCAAGCAAATGCGTAGTGCTAAGAAGGAAAAGATGGTGCAGACACTGGGAACACCTTGCCTCAAACAAACAACTCAGTAGGCTGAAAACTGTAAGCCACAAATGAACCCTTATTCCATCGTAAAAACACAATATACTCTCATCATGGCTTAGCATCCTAACCAAATATCCATAGTGCTTAGCTGGACTCTAAGAAGCACAAGTTTGATTCCTAGTTCCAAAGGTGCAGGCCTCAAGAGGGGTTATTGATCATAGACTATTGATACAATTTCCAAGAGCTTAACAGAACTTAATTTCTTCAGCACAATTATTTTTTAGATTTAGTTTTTGCTCAAACTCAGGATTTTTGCTCGAGCTTTATCAGTGAACACAAGGAAGTACGGGTTTACGCATAGCCCTGATTCAACTTAGGCATCAATATGTTAGGTTTCTCAATGAAAACAAAAAAGTACAGGTTTATGCACATTCCCCATTCACCTTAGGCAATATCATATTGGTTTTATCAGTGAACATACGAAAGTACGGGTTTACGCATAGTTTCTGTTCACCTTAGACCTCATTATGTGAACTGAGTTATATGAGAAGTACCTATTTTTTTTTTCTTCGTTTCATTATTTCTCATTGACAAGCTAAACTCAAGGAAGGATGAAATTCAATGCATCTCAAACCCCTATCTTGGCAAATTCAAATTCAATTTTAGAGGAAACAAACCAGGTCCTTTCGAGACACAACATAAGCACAGGTTTCAAAGGCGAACGATCTACCTGTTAGGTTTCGAAAGTTCAAGAGTTCACTATGGTTACTAATGAATCCATAACTTAGACTCAATCCTAAGTGCAATGCATGAAACTATATGAACACATTGTTTTTCAAGGATGCATTTTCAATTTCTTTTTGTTTTTTATGCCATGGATGATGCGTATGAAACATGAAGAAAAACAAATTAAGAAAACAGCAAACATGATTAGTAGTACTTTGGGTCCTCCCTCGAACTTGAATCACACAGCCCCTTGTGTCGATAAAAACTTGAAGAAGCTGCCAGACAAGTAATAACATAATAAAGTAAATGCAATGTTATGTACAAGAGGAGGTTGGCACTCTTACCTCAGTGAAATAGAGACCATCCAGCGGGATCCATGTCCATTGGATGAATGTTTGAATGTGTGGTTGGGTGTGAGCTTGAGTCATGTTGGTCATTGTCACCAGGCGCTGGTTGTTGCGTGTAGCTCTGAAACTTTGAGCCGAATAGGTCGTAGCTGCTGAAACCTGCCTTAGGTATGAATTGTTGCGAGGTCGAGTCCTGGTTATCGAGCCATGGTATTCTCATCTGCAGTGTAAGCTGGTGTACGTTTGTCTGCTGATGTGGTTCCTCAGTCCGAGTTCGCTCTTGACGCGGGCGACTAGTGGAATGTCTCCTTACTACTAGACGTTGTCTTGGCGGTTCATAGTCGGGTTCCAAATCAAGCTCCTCAGTATGTGATGGTTGCTGTGCGAGTTTGTGTGGTGAGTCAAAATCAACTACCTGAATTTCTGGCATTACATCCCTTGGCTGAGTCTGAGATTGTGTCACACGCTCATATGAAGATGCTCTATGTGGCTGCGTCGGTGACGGAGTGTTGTGCTCATACGAGGATGTCCTGTGTGGTTGAATTGAGGGTCAATGATTGAAGGGCTGCCTTGAAATTGATGTCGATCTTCTGCGCTGCACATGTTCTGCAGGCGTAGGTTCTGGACTTCTTCAAGTGTTGGGGTTCAACGATAAGGAGCTGAGCTGGACCTAATGTGCTCTCCATGACTTCAGGTGTCTTCTTGCGGTGCTTGGTTCTGGAGCAAATTTCAGCGAGGAGATGCTCTGGAGGTAGAAATGCAATGTTGGACTCGAGTGCTATCTGCGTGTACTCTTGGTTAGGCAGCTGATAAAAGAATCCGTGCTTGCACATGGTTGTGCGAATTGGTACATCAACGTCCCACTTACTGTGCTCTTCCTCAGAAATCTATGATTCATGAGGTATGTTATGTCAATGTATGCTGGAGGGATCGAATCTTTCGATCTTATGGTGACAGTACATGCCTCCATTATCCTCGTTATAATCCCTTCGCAGCAAATGAAAGCATTATCTTTGCTTTGCAGCTGAATTGCCCAACTTTTGTACCAAGTCAACTGCTTCATTATCGCTAAACATTAAACCCGTTGTTGTTTCTATTCCCGATAAAGTTGATTTCGTGATCATAGCTATTGAGAATGCTCAAAGGCGCTTCATCAATCATTTCAAGCTCTGGCTTCCTCACATTCCCGGAATCGTGCCTGGCAAAGCATGTATCAGCAATCACTTTGTGAAAGTACCTGATGGTCGGGTTGCTGATCTTGGTGCTCTTATTGTGGGAAACACTGTAGTCGTTTGGTGTTGCAATCACGTTCCATAGTAGGTTCAGCTCGTCACGGTTGAAATCAGTGTCGTTTCCATCAGAATGCTGAAGCTCAAACAATTGTTCGAATTGCAATGCTGAGAATGAGTACTTCCTGCCATTGACTACGGAAGTTAGAGCTCTAAACCCATATATTTCTCGCAGTCTTTTCTCATCCTCAAGATATGTCCGCAACTCCACTGAGGCAATGAACTGCAGTAGGTTTCGTGTGCATACGACACAAATTGTGTCTGACCAACATTCTGCAGCATCTGATCGACGTCTCTAGCTATGCCTAACTGCATCATTGTCTCCCGATGCAGGTATCTTGTCCCTTCTACTTTCACTTGCTTAAGGTGCCTCAACCCTTGTTTATATGGGACAATTTCAGGGAGGTTTTCGTCAATCCAGACATCCGCTTCACTGTCATTATTGCATGACTCCTCTTGAGTTTTGTCCACTATCTCCACAGGAACGGTCTCTCTCATGACTTCTTTGCCACTGCGTCTCCTAGTTCTGCGTACTAGTTGCGGCGCCTCCAAACTCGAGTCCTAATCATCCAAATCCACAGGCAAATCAACCAAAGAAGGTATGTTCTGCCGTCTCGAAGAACCTCCCCCTGATCTTCTCATACTTTGAATTGAAATAAACAACACAAGAAAATTCGTAAGAAAAGAATTTAGGCGTAAGAAAAAAAAAATGTATATCTATATATATTTTTTTAATGTAACTATGAATATATAATATAATATATAATATATATAATAAAATATAATATCGTAACAATTTGGGGCTCGAAACGTGGCGGAGCAGTGTTGAGCACAGAGCTCGAGTTGGTAGCTTGAGTACGTGGCGATGTGGCGAGCATGGAGACTGAGCTTGACTCGATTTGGGAGCGCGACTTCAGAATCGAGTTAATAAAGGAGCAGCGAGGTAAGAGAGCTCGAGTTGATGTCGCAGAGAGCTCGAGATTGGACGCGGCGCGTGAGGGCTCGACTTGGGCGCTCGAGCTGAGATCGAGTTGAAGCTTTGAACAGGGTGAAGAGAGCTCGAGTAGGCAACTTGATCTGTGGCAGAGCGTGGCGCATGGATGGAGCTCGAGTAGACGACACGATCTAGAGCGGAGCCTGGCGTGTGGATGAATGAGCGTGACTCAAGTTGGGACTCGAGTTCCAAGCTCGAGTTGCGGGACGAGCTCAAGGTGAGGGACGAGCATTGATGTAGCTGATAACAAGGTTTTTACGGTGTTTGTCAAATAACCTACTGTTATGTAATCAATTGCAGTACAGTAAGGTGTCAATCCAACTGGGCTAGCAACTATTTAATTTGGATGCAATCTACTCAACCTAATCCAAGCCAGAATGATTATGGTGAATGTTATTATGCGAATCAAACTAAATAAAAACAGAATACAAAAACAGAACGCAAAAACAGAACGAAAACAGAGTATGAAAACAGAGCAACTAAAAACAGATCAATGACGAAAAACAGAGCAAGGACAAAACAGAATTTTAGGTGAAAAACAGAGCAATAAAAGAGACGAAATTCAATGAAGGAAAAGGGGTTCTTGAGGTTAAGGATCAATCATTAAAGCATTCCTAGGGGTTCCAGACTTGTTTATCAACCTATTTAGATGACCTCTAGGCAAGAAATAACAACAATCACATTCATTCTCATGCAATGGGACCTCTCTCAAACCCCAACCAGACTTGATTCTCACCAACGATTAGAGGGCTCAAGAGGCGTTAAACACAGACCTAAAAGAGGCTAATAACATCCTAGACAATCAATCTCTTGAGCTAGGAGAAGTTATCTCAACCTAAGTTTGTTCAAGCGATTCCGCAGACACCTCTCGGGTGGGAATCGCCAATTGATCAGATTTCAATTGATCAGAGAGAAATAAGCATTAAGGACACTTAAATTAAAGAGATATAAACCTTATTTAACCATAAACAAATCTGGAAATTCCCTAGGTTTACCCTAATCTCACCATCTCCTCAAGAACCCTAATTTGACTTACTCAGAATTCATGTAGAAGAGCATAGACTTAGAATCGAAAATCAATAACATAAAATTAAAGAAAAATTGAGAGAGAAGTCGATTCTTTTGCTAGAAAATTTGATATCTTCAAAGTGGAAATTCGAAAACAACTTAAAAATCAACAAAGATCTTCCGTTCAAAAGAAAAAGGAAAATTACTTAAAGAGAAAAAAGAAAATTACTTAGAAAGAAAATGGGAAAATTACTAAGAAAGAGAAAACGAAAAAGGTTTAAAATGTTATTGGGCTTGCCTCTTTACATAAAGGGGTATACATAGACCCTTTTTACAAAAAGCCCTTAAAAAGTCAACTCTGACGAAAAAGTCAACATTCCTGGTGTGAAAATCACTCGACCAAGTGATGGTCGAGTGTCATGCCCGAGTGTCATGGAGATATGCCAAATCTTCTAGATCACATCCTGAACTTCAACTTTAGGCCAGCCGATTTTCCCATAGGTCTTCCTGTAGTCCAAAATACTCCGTAATAAGCTCAAAAAGTGCCTAAAAATACCCTTTATGCAATGTATGCAATGCCCAATACTAAATATGCAAATTAGGCCTAAAAGAACCTAAAACAATGATAATATTGTAAGTATGAATGCAAAACATGCTAAATAATGCCCCTAAAATGTGCTAAAATGCAGACACATCAATAGCCAGGGCTCGATTTATGGCGGAGCTTGAGTGCTTGAGTGAGGGCGTGAGTAGCGAACTCGAGATGGAGCATGAGGCGCGGAGTCGAGATGAGGTGTGAAGGAGCTCGATCTCGTGTGCTGTCGGTGGAGCGCTTGGGAGTCTTGATGAAGCTTGAAATTGATGCTGCAAAAGATAGAAAGAGAAGTGTGAAGGCAAGAAGGAGTGATTAGTGTGAAGGGGAGGGTGTCGTTTTAAAGAGAGGGTAGATCGGAGCGTAGGGGACATGCGCATGTGGGAGATAAGTGCTATCTCATCACCTTTTTCCTTTTTTTTTTGACGGGACTCTACATGAGTATTGACCCTGACCTGGTGGTACTCGAGTCCTGAAAATCAAATATTAAGATATGCACGATAATAAAATTATAATTGTAAAATCTTAATTAGGATATATGCAAGGATATGCATGGCATTGCCTTCCAAGTGCGCTTGTTTATAGTCACTGAGCTTGACTTTCATTGTTTCAAATGGCAGTTGGTTCATCGAGAGAATCTGAGGTTCTCTCGTGAATAGTCTCTTCGGCTCGATCCTGCATTACCCTCTGGCCATTCATAGTGAAATCGTTTCATTCCCCGTTGATCAATGTAATAACTCCATATGGCAAAACTTACCTAACAATTTTGAGATCAACTTTCCAGGAAACAATTTTAGCCTCGAGTTAAACAGTAACACTTGGTCACCTGGCGTGATTTTCTTGTGTGCAATCATCTTGTCGTGGAAGGCTTTTGTCCTTTCCTTGTACACTTTTGAGCTCTCATAGGCTTCAAGTCTGTCCTCCTCTAATTCATGCAAGTTCAGGACCCTTTTCTCTTGAGCAGTTTGGAGATCAAAAATATGAATCTTGTGGCCCACAGTGCCTTGTACTTTATTTCCACAGGCAGATGACATGCTTTTCCATACAGAAGCTGAAATGGTGTTCTTCCAATTGGAGTCTTGAAAGCTGTTCTGTAAGCCCACATGGCGTCGTCCAAATTCACTGCCGAATCACGTTTTGACACCCCAACAATTCGAGCTAAAATAGCCTTGATCTGCTTGTCTGAAACCTCCACCTGACCACTAGTTTGTTGATGATAGGGCGTAGCTACCTTATGCTTAACTTCATTCTTCCTCAGTAGGTTCTCAAACACTTTATTGATAAAGTGGGAGCCTCCATCACCTATTACAACACAAGGTACACCAAATCTGGGGAAAATGATGCTCTTGAACAGCTTGAGGACGACCTTAGTCGGACTTGCCACCACTTCTTCCCACTTCAAGACGTAGTCCACTACGACAAGAATGTAGTGATTCCCATGGGATAGTGGATTGAAAGGCCCCATGAAGTCGATTCCCCAACAGTCAAATATCTCAACTTCTAGAATTGAGTTTTGTGGCATCTCGTTCCTTCTGCTGATACTACCCATTCTCTGACACGAATCACACATGGAGATGAAATTCTGAGTGTCCCTGAACATAGTCGGCCACCATTATCCTGATTACAAGATCTTCTGAACAATCTTGAATGTGGCAAAATGTCCACCGTAAGCAGACCCATGACAATGCTCCAAAACACCCTGAACCTCTTCTTCTGCTATACACCTTCTGAATAAACCATATGCTCCCTTCTTGTATAAGTAGGGTTCATCCCAGAAGTAGTGGTTGACGTCTCTCAAAAACTTCTTCCTCTGATAGGAATCCAAACAGTTAGGCACTTCACCAACGACTAGTTAACTGACCAAATCCGCATACCAAGGTAGAGTGGATCCAACTACCTTCTTGTTGATTTGAGAACAATTTTCTTCTGCTCCTAGAGTCATGAGTTGCTCTTCTGGTATTGAGTCATCAATAGGGGTCGAGTCCTCAATCATCATTCGCGACAGGTGATCTGCAACTCACTTTTCCACTCCAGGTTTGTCCACAATCTCTAAGTCAAACTCTTGCAGTAGTAGTATCCATCTCAGTAGTTTGGGCTTTGCGTTGTCTAAAGTCCTCCTGGCGTAGTGTATCACGTTCAACTTCTTGTCCTTTCTCTAACCTAGGACTGCTCCAACAGCAAAATCGCTTGCATTAAACATGATCTCAAATGGGAGATTCCAGTCTGGAGCTTGGACTATTGGAGCAGATATCAACGCCTTTCTGATCTTAAGAAACGCTTCGAGACACTCGGGGTTGAAATTGAACTCGACCTCCTTGCATAGTAGGCTCGTCAGGGGCCTTGCAATTTTGGAGAAGTCCTTGATGAATCTTCTATAGAACCTAGCGTGACCCAGAAAACTTCGAATATCCTTCACTGTTTTAGGAGGTTGCAGCTGAGCCATGACCTCAATCTTTGCTTTGTCAACCTTAATACCCCTCTCAGATATCTTGAGCCCCAACACTATCCCATTCGAAACCTCGAAGTGACATTTTTCCCATTTGAGCACAAGGATGGTCTCCACGCACCTACTAAGCACCCTGCACAAATTTGACAAACAAGAGGAGTGGGAAGAGCCATAGACGGAAAATCGTCCATGAAAGCCTCGACTACATCCTCAATTAAATCCGAGAAAATAGAAGTCATACAACGTTGAAATGTAGCAGGAGCATTGCACAACCCAAACGGCATGCGTTTGTAAGCAAAACTGCCATAACGGCAGGTAAACGTAGTTTTTTCCTGATCATCCGGGTGTATAGGGATCTGAAAGAACCCGCTATACCCGTCAAAGAAACAGTAATACTTTTTACCAGACAACCTTTCAACCATCTGATCAATAAAAGGCAAAGGGAAATGGTCTTTTCTACTGGATGAATTTAGCCTCCTATAGTCTATACACATCCTATGCCCTGTTATGGTTCTAGTGGGTATTAGTTCATCTTTATCATTCTTAACTACTGTAATAAACCCTTTCTTAGGAACACAATGCACATGCGAGACCCACTGATAAACATGTTTTGTGCGGTGTTTTCTCAAATACCAAACTGTTTATGTAATCAATTGCAGTACAGTATGGTGTCAATCCACTGGGAGAGTAACTAGCAATCAAGATATAATCTACTTATTCTAATCTAAGCCAGATTCGGTTTTAGCAAGTGGTGATCTATCCTAGGTGATAATGAAATCTTAAAAATGCTAAAAATGAAACAGAGTATTAGAATGTAAGACAGAGCATTAAAAGTAAAGCAATAATGAAATTAATAAAGTGCAACACAAAATCTCAACCTAAAGCAGAGTATTAAAATCACGAAAATTCAATAAGGAAAAACGGGTTCTCGAGGATTAGGATCAATGATTAGGGTATTCCTAGGGGTTCTAGACTTATCTATCAACCTATTTAGATGACCTCTAAGCAAGGAATCACAAAGTAATCACATTCGCTCTCGCGCAATGGGACCTCTCCTAAAAGACAACCTGACTTGACTCTCGCCCAACGATTGGAAATTCAAGAGGCCTTAAGTATGGACCTTACAAAGCCTAATAACACCCTAGACAATCAATCTCTTGAGCTAGGAAGATGCTATCTTAATTTAAGCATGTTCAAGTGATTCCCCAAACGCCTCTCGGGGGGGATTCACCAAGAGATCAAATTTCAATTGATCAGAAAGAAACAAGCATTAAGAACACTTAAACTAAAGAGATCTAAGACCTTATTTAAACATAGACAAATCTAGAAATCCCTAAGTTTTCCCCTAATCTCACCCTTTCCTCAAGAACCCTAGACTAACTTACTCAGAATTCATGAAATAAAACATAGACTTAAAATCGAAATCTAATTGCATAAAACTTAAAGCTAAAAAATCGTAAATGCCTTTGTAAAAATAAGAGACTCGAAAATTGCTAGAAAAGATTGTATATTGAAAGTAGAAATTCTAGTACAATTTATAGATCAAAAGATCTTAAAGAAAAAGGAAAAATACTTAAAGAGAAAAAGGGAAAAATTCCCTTGAAAGAAAAATGGGAATTTCCTTTTAAAAGTTAAAAGGAAATTTCCCTAAGAAAGAAAAATAGAAAAGAACTAAAAGATAATTGGGCTTTGCACAAAGGGGCTTTTGATGGGCCTTTTTCGCAGAGAAGCCCAAAGATTCAATCTTCGTCTAAAGTCTCAGTTCTGGTCCGTAAAGGCACTCGACCAAGTGATGGTCGAGTGTCATGCTCGAGTGCCGGAGACTCGAGTGACAAATCTTCTAGTTTGCATCTTGAACTTCAACCTTAGACCAGTCGATTCCTCATTGGTCTTCTTGTACTCCGAAATACTTCGTGATAAGCTCCAAAAAGTACCTAAAAGTCCCTTTTATGCAATGTATGCAATGCCCGATACTAATAATGCAAATTATGCTAAAAGGAACCTAAAACAATGATAATAATGCAAGTATGAATGCAAAACATGCTAAATAATGGTCCTAAAATGTGGTAAAATGCAGACACATCAACTCCCCCAAACTTAGTCTTTGCTTGCCCTCAAGCAAATGTGCATCGAACTAAGAAGGAAGAGAAGTTGCTAACAATGGGAACATCTTACTTAAACAAATGACCTGCCAAAATCGAAAAACTGTAACCCACAAGTGAAACCTCATTCTTTTGTAAGAACCACAATTTACTTTCATCAAGGCTTAGCATCAAGACCGATTATTCCCTAACACTTAGTTGGTCTCTTAAGAAATTCAGATTCGAAACCTATTTCTTTCAAGTGCAGTCCGCAAAAGGGGCTATTAATCAAAGACTTTGGGATACAACTTCCTCAAATTCAGCTAGTCACTAATGGTTTAAGCATTTTAGATCACTTCTCAACTCTTTACTCGTTTTTATTGGCTTTAGCTTATCAATGAAGCACGAAAAAGTACGGGTTTACGCACAGTCCCGGTTCACCTTAGGCATCGATGTATTAGCTTTATCAATGAGACGCGAAAAAGTACGGGTTTACGCACAGTCCCGGTTCACTTTAGGCGATATCGAAATGGTTTTATTGATGAAACACAAGAAGGTACGGGTTTACGCACAATCCCCGTTCATTTTAGACCATATATTTTGAGCCGAGTTTTGAGAAGGATGATTCTATATTCACCTCATGCTTTTCTTTTTACTTAGCTAGCTGAACCTAAGGAAGGATCTTATGCAATGTATCTCAAGCCCCTAATTTGGAAAATAAAATTCGATTATGAGGTAACAAATCAGGTTCTTTTCGAGACACAACCTAAGTATTGGTTTCAAAGGTTAATGATCTACCTATCAGTGTTCAAGAGGGAAAAACGCAAGTCTAAGAGTTCACTATGGTTACTAGCCAATCAACCTAGCAAGTCTACCTATCTAGCAAGATGATTCCCGAAACTCTAGACTCAATCCTATATGAATGCAATGCAACTACATGAACACTCTGTTTTTGACTTATGCATTTTTGAGTTTTTTAATTTTTTTGGTTTTTTCTATGCCTTAGATGTGATGCAATATGATCAAATGCAAGAATAAAAACTAAGAACCACAGAAAACAAAGTCAAATATCCTCTAGAACTCTCCCCCAAACTTAAATCACACAGTCCCTTGTGTGTATAAAAGTCCAAAAGAGGATCCTAGACCAGCAAGTCAAGTGAAAAATATGCAAAAGCAAGCTAAGTAAAAGAAATGTAAAAGCAAGTCAATTGAAAAATATGCAATGGTATTTATAATGAAAGGAAGGGGTTTTGGTACCTCTTAATGATTCCAGTAATCGGATGCTACATTTCGCATAAGCTCCATGTAGTAGTCATTATGCTTTTGACGCTCGAGCTCAGCTTGCTCGAGCGTGTCTGTCGAGTGTTTGGAATGCTCGACTGATTGGTGCTCGAGCGGTTGGCTCGAGCTTGCTCCTGCTGCATCAAATGGTCTCCTGTATGAGAAGGCTGCTGGGTTAGCTGAGGAACGTCTAGCTGGTGCTGGTTGGTGTTGCCTTTCACGATCCGTGGATATGGAGGCTCTTCTTGGGCGAATAGTTGGTGGTGGTGGTGGTGGTCCGCTGTTTCTTTCTAGAGCTGCAACTCTTCTACTTAGATCATCGTTTTCCTGCCTTCTAGCTTCGTCGCTAGCAGTCAGCTTTTTCACCTTTTTCATCAACCATTTGTTCATTTTCTGCAACAAGCCTATGTGCTTGTGTGCTTCTCGGATTGGTTCTCCTTGACGAGGTGGCATTGTGTATTCTTCAAAACAATATGCCTCGGGATCCACCTCATCGCTGTTTGTTGGTGATGAACTCTGCTGAGGTTCATTGGGGTCGTACAAGGCTTCGAGAGGTGGGTTGAAATCCGTGTTTCGCCCCATTCGTATTGTCGTGTACTCCCTGTTTGGCAAGAGCAGTAAAGCGTTTGGTCTAAGTAAATGATGGAAAGAGTAAAGGAGCTTACCTCGAACTTCCATTGTGGCCAAGAATTGACTCCTCCTTAAATGATCGATGTTCATGAACCGAGGGTCAGCCCATTGTGTCTCATCGATTGGCACATTGCACCTTTCCAGAATGCATGTGATAAGTCCGCCAATTGTGATCTTTCCATCACGTTCTCCAGTTTTGTTATCCCTTGCCCAATCTCGGTATGTGACTAATTGGTTGGCAAACTGGATTGTTAATCCAGCATTGTTTCGATCTCCAATAATCGGGGATCCGTCACTCTTTTGACCAACAATGTCTTTAAGAGCAGTCACCAACATCTCCATTTCTCCTAGGTTAATGGTTCCAGTAGTAAAACGTGAGAAAAATGTATTTGCTAGGATTGTTCGAAAATACCTCAACGCCGGGTTTCGGATCAGTGATGCCTTAGATCGGGAGGATGAGAATCTGCTCCTTGTTGATGCAATCGACCTCCACACATCATCCAACTCAGCTCTATCGAAATCGGGTCCATAATTTTCGGACTCGGCCTTCGGGAACTCGAAGAGGTCCCTAAGTGCTTTGAATGTCATTCGATAGTCCCTTCCTCTTATTGCAAAGAAGATGTAACCGCCACCTTGCTTTTCTTGGAGATTCTCGTTTTCAGCATCGTATAGAACGATTTGAACCGTTGCTAAAAACTGAAGAGTCTCTTCTTTGTAAGCTCTTTGTGGATATTGCACAAATGTGGACAGCCCGCAATTTTGCAACATGAGATCCACATCTCTTGTTATCCCCATTGCGGTTAGCGCTTCCTTGCATGGATAGCGGGTACCTAAAAAATCCATCCTCCGCAGATCACTTAGTGCCCTTGCCGAATTATGCCTCTCCTTCATCTCTTTCTCTCTTTTTCCGGCAAGAATTATCTCTCTTGCTTCTGCCGCCTCTCTTTCACCATATCCATCTTCACGGAGTGTTTCAGCAGCAAGGTCCGGGTCCAATTCGTCTTCATCCATGTATTCTCCTCTTTCTTCCGGCTCATTCTCAGATAGCACTTCCATCCTCCTCTTCTCTTTTCTGCTAGGTCTGCTTGCGGCTATGGAAGACTCTCCTCGGGAAGGATTGCTTCTTGATCGAGCATTATTTTTGGCTCTGAGGCGGAGGAGGTTGGCTTTGTTGGATTTTCCGTCTGTCATGATGAAAGTAGGTCGGAGGAAGAGCAAGTATTCGGACACTCGAACAAGACACTCGAGCAGAGGTGATCGAGTGTAGTGGATGAACAAAAAGAGGGACGATTTGCTTCTGTAAAAGAGAGAACAACTAGAGAGAAATGTTAGAGAGAGAATGTATTTTGTGTGAATGGAAGGAGAGAGGCTCCTCCTCCTTTTATAGAGGAGAAAAAACAAGGGGGAGCCTTTTCAAATTTAAAATTTGAACTTGGATTAAATCAAATCTTTTTGAATTAAATGGAAAAGATATTGCATTAAAGAAAGATTTAACCCATTTTTCGGAGTAAATGTCTCCCCTTTCTCAGCTTTTGGCAGTTATAGGCTTGGAGGTATGTGAATAGGCATGAAGGCGGGACGCTCGAGCCTGACGCTCGAGCAGGTTTGGTCGAGTGTCAGTCTGCCAAAAGCTGGCTGATGCTCGAGTGGGACACTCGACCAGGCGTGGTCGAGTGTTGTCCCATCTTGTCGGTTTTGACCCTACTTATCCTATGTGGGCCCTATTTTCCTGCAAAAGAGACCCAAAAGACCTTCCAAGTGCATGTAAGTCGAAATAGATGTATGAAAATATGATAAAATAGCAAATTTGTAAGTAAATATGCGAAGAGAAAGAAATTGAATGTATATACACAGGATACCTTTGGGATTGCCTCCCAACTGCGCTTGTTTATAGTCTCAAGCTCGACTTTCCTCCTTTTTATTGGAGAGGAGGTGGTTCATCGAGCAGAACCGAAGTTCCCTCGGGAATCGTGCTTTTTGCCAAGTAAGGCTTTACTCTATGACCGTTTACAGTGAATCCTTCTCCATTGCTATTGGCTAAAGTGACTGCTCCATAAGGTAAAACTTGTAATACTTTGAACGGACCAGACCACTTCGATCGTAGCTTTCCCGGAAATAGCTTAAGTCTTGAGTTAAAGAGTAGCACTTGATCACCAATTTTGATTGTTTTCCGCTGGATCTTTCTGTCATGAGCTGCTTTTGTTCGATCCTTGTATGCTTTTGAGCTGTCATATGCTTCGAGTCTGATTTCTTCGAGTTCATGTAAGTCCATTTGCCTCTTCTCTTGTGCTGTCTTGATATCAAAATTCAAGAGTTTGGTTGCCCAAATCGATTTGTACTCTATCTCAACTGGCAAATGGCATGCTTTTCCATAGAGTAATTGAAAAGGTGTGCGGCCAATAGGTGTTTTGAAAGCAGTCCCTATAGGCCCAAAGAGTATCATCCAATTTGGCGGCCCAATCACGTTTGGACAGCCCAACTATCTTCATCAAAATTGATTTAATTTGTCTATTAGAGACTTCAACTTGTCCGCTGGTTTGAGGATGATAAGGAGTTGCCACTTTGTGTTTAACCCCGTGTTTTCTAAGTAAATTTTCGAAAACCTTGTTGACAAAATGGGATCCTCCATCGCTAATCACAACTCTTGGCACACCAAATCTGGGAAATATAATGTGTTTGAAGAGTTTAAGTACCACCTTCGCATCGTTTGTAGGAGCTGCAATAGCTTGCTACCCATTTAGAGACATAATCCACAGCAACCAAAATGTAACTGTTTCCTAAGGAAGGAGGCTTAAATGGGTCCCATGAAATCGATTCCCCAACAGTCAAACACTTCTATCTCCAAGATCGGATTCTGCGGCATTTCATTCCTCTTGGTTATACTGCCCATTCTTTGGCAGCAATCACATCTGGATATGAACTCTTGGCAGTCTTTAAAAATCGATGGCCACCATAACCCGGATTGAAGGATTTTCTGTGCTGTTTTGAATGCAGCAAAGTGTCCCCCATAAGTAGATCCATGACAATGTTCCAAAATTCCATTGACTTCCTCTTCTGATACACATCTTCTGAATAGTCCATCAGATCCTTGCTTGTAGAGATAAGGCTCATCCCAAAAATACTGCCTTACATCCCTAAAAAATTTCTTTCTTTGATGATAATTCAAGGTTTTAGGCAGCTCTCCTCCGACCAAATAGTTTACCAAATCGGCATACCATGGTAAACATGTTCCCATAAACTTCGATCCGATCGAAAAACGTCTTCTTTGTCTGTGGGTTTGACACTCGAGCAGGTGGTGCTCGAGTGTCACGGTCGAGTGTTTGGTGGAAAAACTCAACAGCTGCTCTTCAGGCATAGAATCATTCATTGGAAGGGTTTCTTCAACCTGTATTCTCGATAAGTGATCAGCAACACCGTTTTCAACCCCTGGTTTATCGACTATCTCCATGTCGAATTCTTGTAGCAACAAAATCCATCTAAGCAGCCTAGGCTTAGCATCCTTCTTTTTCATCAAGTATCTCAGAGCTGCATGATCAGTATGCACAACAACTTTTGATCCAACCAGATAGGACCGGAATTTCTCAAAGGCGAACACAACTGCAAGCAATTCCTTCTCCGTGGTGGCGTATTTCACCTGGGCTTCGTCTAGTGTTCTACTAGCATAGTAGATCACATTCAGTTTCTTGTCTATCTTCTGTCCTAGAACTGCTCCAACAGCATAGTCACTAGCATCACACATTATCTCAAAAGGGAGATTCCAATTGGGTGCTTGAACTATTGGTGCTGTTATCAAGGCGTCTTTGAGTTCGAGAAAAGCCTTGAGGCATTCCTCGTCAAAGACGAAATCTGCCTCCTTACAAAGGAGACGAGTCAAAGGTCTAGCAGTTTTCGAAAAGTCTTTGATGAACCGCCTATAGAATCCTGCATGTCCTAAGAAACTCCTAATGTCTTTGACAGTTTTCGGTGGTTGTAACTGAACCATAACCTCTATCTTGGCTTTGTCGACTTCAATGCCCCTTTCAGAAATCTTATGGCCTAAAACGATCCCTTCTTTCACCATAAAGTGGCATTTCTCCCAATTAAGCACTAAATCCGTCTCAACGCACCTAGATAGAACCCTGCACAAGTTTGACAAACAAGAGGAGAAGGAAGAACCATAGACAGAGAAATCGTCCATGAACACTTCGACCATCTCCTCAATCAGATCCGAAAATATAGAAGTCATGCAACGTTGAAAAGTAGCAGGTGCATTACAAAGACCAAATGGCATTCTCCTATATGCAAATGTACCATAAGGGCAAGTAAAGGTTGTTTTTTCCTGATCATTTGGATGTATAGGGATTTGGAAAAATCCACTATATCCATCAAGGAAACAATAATATGAATGATTAGCCAACCTTTCAAGCATTTGGTCTATGAATGGCAAAGGATAATGATCTTTTCTAGATGCAGAATTCAATTTCCTAAAATCAATGCACATTCTATGTCCTGTAATGGTTCTAGTTGAAATCAAGTCATCATTTTCGTTTCTAATGACAGTGACCCCTCCCTTTTTAGGCACACAATGCACAGGAGACACCCATTTACTATCAGAAATAGGATAGATTATATCAGCATCTAACAGTTTTAAAATTTCTTTCTTAACGACCTCCTTTAAATTTGGATTCAATCTCCTTTGAGGTTCCCTGCTAGAATAAGATTAATTTTCAAGGTGAATTCTGTGTGTGCATAAATCGGGAGAGATCCCTCTAATGTCAGACAGTGAGTATCCTAAGGCTTTTCTAAACCGTCTTAATTCAGAAAGCAACATGTTTAACTCATCATCACTCAATGCATTATTTACTATTACTGGATAAGTGGAGTTAGATCCAAGAAATGCGTACCTGAGCCCGGAAGGGAGTGGTTTGAGTTCCACTTTCGGCGATTTGAGCTCCGACCAGTCATCATCGAGCGGACACTCGACCTTAGTGTGGTCGAGTGTTATGGTCGAGTGTTGATTCCTAGAGGCTAAATCGGAATGCTCGAGCAGGTGGTGCTCGAGTGTTGAGGTCGAGTGTAAAGTTTCGAACTGTTTTTCACCTTTCAGTGATCTGCAAGAGTCCAACAGGCTTTTGTAGACCTCAGTTTCTTCGTATATGTATCCATCACAACCGTCTTTTATCAAAGCAGTACCAAGGTGGTCTTTCTCCATCAATTCTCCAAACAGGTCCTTTGAAAGATAATCTATTTCTTGTACCACGAACAGTTGACCCTCAATGGTCGGTTTTTTCATTATGTCACTAATGCTGAAAGTCATCTTGAAATCTTTCCCAAGGTTGAGTTCGATTTCTCCTTTTGGCACATTGATCACAGCTCCTGCAGTGGCTAAGAAGGGCCTTCCAAACAGCAAAGGGTCCTTTGGTTCTTCTCCCATATCTAGAACAACGAAATCCGTGGGGATTTCTACTCCTCCAACCCGAACTGGTAAATCTTCTAGAATTCCGTGTGGAATCCTAACCGATCTGTCAGCTAGTACCAAAGATATCTTACAAGACTTGTATCTATCGAACCCTAATCGTTTGGCGACTGTTAGAGGCATTAGGCTGATTGATGCCCCTAAATCACACAAGCAACTCCTGAATGTGAGAGGTCCGAGCGAACATGGAATTGTGAATGTTCCTGGATCATCGAGCTTCTTAGGCACAACCTTTCTTTGTATAATAGCACTGACCTCGTGAGTTAGCACAACCGTCCCTTCAACTTCTTGTGTTCTGTCCTTGACTGCTTCTTTCAAAAACTTCTGGTAAGGGGGCATTAGCATAAAGGCGTCTAGAATTGGTATTTTCACTTCAACGTCCCTCATCTGTTTTTCAAAGAGAGCTTTGTACTTGTCTGCAACATCCTTTTTGAATCTCTGTGGAAAAGGAAGTTGTGGTTTGAAAGGAGGTGGAGCAAACGTCTTTGGGTCTTTTTGTATATTGGTTGTGTTTCTAGGCTGATCTTCGGACACTCGAGCAGGTGGTGCTCGAGTGTGTTGGTCGAGTGTCACGGATTTTGGCTTTTTCGTGCTGATTTCTGTCTGTTCTTCGACCAAATCATCCTCCCCTTCTAGAAGGACACTGTCCTCAGTGTTCTCTGTTGGTTCAGCACGAATTAGCAATTCACGGCCACTACGGAGTGTAATGGCGTTGGCGTGATACTCTTTAGGATTTTGAACAGCTTTTCCAGGTAGCTGTCCGGTTTGTTTGTTGGTTGATGAAGATCCTTGTTGATTCTCTACATATTTGAGACGAGCATTGAGAGTCTCAAATTTGCAGTTGAGTTCATTATGTGAAGCATCGATCTTAGCATGTACTTCAGCAAATTTCCGTGTTAATTCGGAAGCGCTGGCTGTCTGTCCCTTTAGTATCTGCTGCAAGATGTCCATCACTTCAGGTGTTTGTTGTGGTGGTTGGGTGTTGTATCCAGTAGGTGGTTGGTGGTGTGTTTGCTGGTACTGTTGTTTGGGTATGAATGGTTTTGATTGTGGTTGCGGATGTGGTTTGGGTGGGTACACCTGGTCGTTTGGATTTGCTACATTTGTGTTTCTGTAGGATAGGTTGGGGTTAGGTTTATAGCTGTTGAATTGTCTGAAATTGTTGCTTTGGTTCTGTACGAAATTGACCTCTTCAACCTCGTCATCCTCTTCTTCAACCCGTTCTGTTTCACTGACATGGTGTACTTGCTTATGGTGAGCTGAAAGTAGCTTGTCTAGTTTGTCTTGTATGGCTTTGAGCTCCTTTCTACTAACCATATCTGAATCCGTTACGCCTCTAGGAGTTCGATCATAGTCTTCACTGTATTGGCCGTCTGCTTGAGCTAAATTCTCCACTAATTCCCATCCATCATCGACATCTTTATTCAGAAAATTCCCATTGCTGGCTGTATCTAGCAACATGCGTATCTTTGGGATCACGCCTCTGTAGAGAGTACTGAGAAGGGACTCAGTAGTGAAACCGTGATGAGGGCATTGCGATTGGTACATCTTGAATCGTTCCCAAGCCTCAGAGAATGTTTCTGAATGGTTTTGCTTAAAACCTGAGATGGAATTGCGAAGTTTCGCAGTTCTGGAATTTGAAAAGAATTTGCCTAGAAATGCTTCTTTGCAGGCGTCCCATGATGTGATAGATCCTTGTGGCAAGTGTTTTTCCCATAGATGTGCTTTGTCTCCAAGAGAGAAAGGAAACAATCGCAATTTCAGAGCATCCTCACTAACCCCGTTTATTTTTGTCAGACTGGTTAGTCTTTCAAATTCATCAAGATGATCAAGTGGGTCCTCAGAAGGTAAACCATGAAATTTACTGTTCTGAACCATGGAGATCATTCCACTCTTAATCTCAAAGTTGTTGTTGGCGATGGCTGGTGGGACAATTCCATGGCGTTGAGTGTGGATACTGGGAGCATCACCGGCACCAATGTGTCTAATTCTCCTAGGACGAGTTCCTAGTTCAGTAGCTTGTACTTGTTCTTCCATGTTAACCTGATCCGTGTATTCTTCGTTTAATCTGTTCCGTTGTTCTCGTAAGTATTCACGAGGCAAACGGTCTATTCTGTCAGAGTATGGAATGAGGTCTTCACTTCCACGGGATCTGGTATTCATGCAAGTGATTTGTTTCGTCGGAAATGACACTCGAGCAGGTGGTGCTCGAGTGTAGTGATCGAGTGTTTCTTGGTTTTGCTAGAGCTTTCTGGATACAGAAGAAAAATCAACGAGCTCGAGTTGTGTTGGTCGAGCTTGTTGATCGAGTGTACCTGAAAACAAAGAGAAAACCAGAAACGTTTTTAGAATAATAGGGTAATAAAACTTAGTCTCAGAAAAGTGATTTTCCTAATTGTAGCTAACTAATCCCAGTTGGCAACGGCGCCAATTTGGTAAACAAGTTTTGTGCGGTGTTTTCTCAAATACCAAACTGTTTATGTAATCAATTGCAGTACAGTATGGTGTCAATCCACTGGGAGAGTAACTAGCAATCAAGATATAATCTACTTGTTCTAATCTAAGCCAGATTTGGTTTTAGCAAGTGGTGATCTATCCTAGGTGATAATGAAAAAATGCTAAAAATGAAACAGAGTATTAGAATGTAAAACAGAGCATTAAAAGTAAAGCAATAATGAAACTAATAAAGTGCAACACGAAATCTCAACCTAAAGCAGAGTATTAAAATTACGAAAATTCAATAAGGAAAAACGGGTTCTCGAGGATTAGGATCAATGATTAGGGTATTCCTAGGGGTTCTAGACTTATCTATCAACCTATTTAGATGACCTCTAAGCAAGGAATCACAAAGTAATCACATTCGCTCTCGCGCAATGGGACCTCTCCTAAAAGACAACCTGACTTGACTCTCGCCCAACGATTGGAAATTCAAGAGGCCTTAAGTATGGACCTTACAAAGCCTAATAACACCCTAGACAATCAATCTCTTGAGCTAGGAAGATGCTATCTTAATTTAAGCATGTTCAAGTGATTCCCCAAACGCCTCTCGGGGGGGATTCACCAAGAGATCGAATTTCAATTGATCAGAAAGAAACAAGCATTAAGAACACTTAAACTAAAGAGATCTAAGACCTTATTTAAACATAGACAAATCTAGAAATCCCTAAGTTTTCCCCTAATCTCACCCTTTCCTCAAGAACCCTAGACTAACTTACTCAGAATTCATGAAATAAAACATAGACTTAAAATCGAAAATCAATTGCATAAACTTAAGACTTAAAATCGTAAATTGCTAAAAGAAAGAACTCGAAATTTTGCTGGAAAAGATTGTCTATTGAAAGTAGAAATTCTAGTACAATTTATAGATCAAAAGATCTTAAAGAAAAAGGAAAAATACTTAAAGAGAAAAAGGGAAAAATTCCCTTGAAAGAAAAATGGGAATTTCCTTTTAAAAGTTAAAAGGAAATTTCCCTAAGAAAGAAAAATAGAAAAGAACTAAAAGATAATTGGGCTTTGCACAAAGGGGCTTTTGATGGGCCTTTTTCGCAGAGAAGCCCAAAGATTCAATCTTCGTCTAAAGTCTCAGTTCTGGTCCGTAAAGGCACTCGACCAAGTGATGGTCGAGTGTCATGCTCGAGTGTCGGAGACTCGAGTGACAAATCTTCTAGTTTGCATCTTGAACTTCAACCTTAGACCAGTCGATTCCTCATTGGTCTTCTTGTACTCCGAAATACTTCGTGATAAGCTCCAAAAAGTACCTAAAAGTCCCTTTTATGCAATGTATGCAATGCCCGATACTAATAATGCAAATTATGCTAAAAGGAACCTAAAACAATGATAATAATGCAAGTATGAATGCAAAACATGCTAAATAATGGTCCTAAAATGTGGTAAAATGCAGACACATCAATTCACCTCCATTATCTGTTCTTATGATTTTAATCTTTGCATTATAATGGTTAGTCACATAGGTTTGGAAATTGGTAAAAGCCTCTAGCACCCTATCTTTTGAAGGTAACAAAGTTAACCAAGTGTACTTGGATTTCTCATCTATAAAGGTGACAAAATACTTATGGTTTTCTCTAGACTCACAAGGAGAAGACCACACATCTGAGTGAATTAATTCAAAACAATGTTCATAAACGGTTGAGGACTTGGGAAACACCGATCTACAATGTTTACCAAGTATACAAGCCTCACAATCATCATTTTTAAAGGAAATACTAGGCAATAACAATCCTAAAGCACGTGAATGAGGATGACCAAGTCTAGCATGCCATAAAACATTCTCATCATTACTACAAGAACTAGATAAGCAAGATAAAGGTAAAGATAAATTCGGATCTTTCTCCACATCTTCAAGGAGATATAATCCATTTTTGGTGACACCTTCTCCAAGGACTTTGCCACTCTTAATATCCTGAAAACAAACTTTGTTAGGCTCAAATATAGCTCTACAATTAAGATCACTAACAGTCTTGCTTACACTCAACAAATTTGAGGTAAATGATGGCATGTAAAGGGCTTTAGAGCTCTTATCAAACAATTTTAAATCACCAATGCCTCTAATAGGAACTCTTTTACCATCAGCAATAATCACATTCCCTAAGGCTGGTTTTAAATTGCTAATCAACCTAGGGTTCTTAATCATATTATGAGATGCACCAGAATCTACCACAATTTGATCCGAAAATTTTGAAGCATGATAAGAGATACCAGAATCTTTGAGTGCATTGATGGATTTGATGAGCTCTTCAAGGTCTGATTTCTTCACATATTCATTGTGGTTTACAGTCATAGCCTTTCCTTCAACCATTTGAGATGATATGCTGGCTGCTGTGATGGTTTGAGCCTCCATTCCTTCAGTTGCAAGATTCGCTTTTGCCTTTTCCCATCTGTTTTGCTTGAGGTGGGGATGAAGTATCCAACAGCGGTCCTTAGAGTGACCTTTCTTCTTGCAATGGTCACATATCCACACCTTCTTCTCCTCTGGTCGGTATGAAGCTTTGTTAGCCATAGTAAGCTCCCCCTTACCACCAAGAAGACTTCTTGAACCTTGTTCTCTTTGAATGGATCCACACACTTCCTCCAAGCTTGGCAGCTTGTCTTGCCTCAAAAGATGCCTAACTAGGTCACCATAGGCTGGGTTTAGGTTCATCATAAGACCAAAGACCTTGTCTTGCTCAAGTCTTTCACCTAACACCGTTGGGTCCACCGTTGGGGGTCTTAGCATGTCAAGCTCAGCCCAAAGAGATCTATACTTCCCAAACCATTGAGTGAACTCCATATCTTCTTGGCTGAGATCATTGATAGCTTTCTTCACCTCATACACACGGCTGAGGTTTGATAGGTTGCCATAAACCTTCTTGAGAGTGTCCCATAATTGCTTAGCACTCTCACAGTAGGAATAAGCTTCATGGATTGCTGGGTCAAGAGAGCATTGCATGATAACAAGAGCTACTTGGTCATCTTGGTACCACTTAGCGTCCTCATCCTCTACAGCCACAACTCCACTAGCTTCACCTTTCTTTTCTTTTTCAACAGACCTAGCCATCCTCTTTGGAGCTCCTCCTTCAACATGAGCCCAAAGTCCACGACCACATAACACAGATTTTATGGTTCTAGACCATAACAAGTAGTTCACTCCCTTGAGAGTGACATGAATACCAACAAGCTTTAAGTTATCCATCAGGTTTGACACAGAGGAAAGAAACAGAGAGATTTGGACAGAAAGATGGAGCTTTCAAACAATGGAGTTTCAAGAAGAGAGAGAAAGTTTCAGCAGATTAGATAAGAGAATTAGAGAGTTTCAGCGGATTAAATGAGTCATAAGAGATCTTATGCTCTGATACCATGAGAAAATTCTCAATAGTATGTGATTAGAGAAGAAGAGAATCTGATTGAGAATTGAGAAAGAGAGAGTTGGAAGAAGAGTCTTCTCATTTCTTAAGCTTTACAAATGTGGTTTACAACATATATATAGTAAGAGCACACGAAAACCCTACCTATACATACACATTACACTCTTTTATACAGTCCAAACACTAAAGACAAAACTTACCCGAAATGGGTACAAACCAAATCTGCCATAACAAAAGGGAAGGGAAGACTTTTCCCAATATGTTCCAACGGTCTTCAAGGAGTCACATGTGACTTTTCTGAGCCAAGTTACCACACATGTGACTTAGTTCCTTTCCAACAATGCTAACCAAGTTCTTCTTTGTAGTTAGACCCTTCCTTTTACTCGGTTCCTTGTTTAGCACTCCAACTGAAGCTTGTCTTATACTCCAGCTATTTAACTCTTTTAGTTTAACACACATATAATCATAACTTCTAGCGTAAAGAACATTCACATAGTTGCAACATAGAGAGCAACCTAAGTTGCTTTGCACACTTTCTCATGTCAAAGCGACATTACATGGGCCTTGAACTTAACAAAAAGAGATCACATGTGTAGAAATCCTAGATAAGCACGAATAGAACAAACGACCACACTAGACCTCATAACTAAACCAAAGTAGTTCATGACGGTTCACCGATAATTGGAACTTCTATTTTAAGAGAACATTGACCTTCTTGCAACATATGAGACCAACCTAAGGTTCTTAGCACACTTTCTCAAGTCGAAACGACATTAGATTGCCTTGAACTTAACAAAAAGAGATCACATGTCTAGAAGTAGTATATGAATACGAACAGCTCAAAGGATCAAGCTAGATTTCATAACTCGACGAAAGTAGTTCATGACGGTTCACAGATAATCATAACTTCTAGCGTAAGAGAACAATCACATAGTTGCAACATGAGAGCACCCTAAGTTGCTTTGCACACTTTCTCATGTCAAAGCAACATTACATGTGCCTTGAACTAAGCAAAAAGAGATCCTATGTGTAAAAGTCCTAGATTAGCACGAATAGCTCAAATGACCACGCTAGAACTCATAACTCAACCAAAGTAGTTCATGACGGTACCGATAATCATAACTTCTAACTTAAGAGAACAATGACCTTCTTGCAACATATGAGACCTACCTAAGTTGCTAAGCAAATTTTCTCATATCGAAGCGACATTACATTGCCTTGAACTTAGCATATAGAGATCACATGTGTAGAAGTACTATATGAACACGGTTAGCTCAAAAGATCAAGCTAGACTTCACAAAATAACTAAATTAGTGCATGACGGTTCACATATAATCATAACTTCTAGCGTTAAAGAACAATCACATAGTTGCAACATATGAAAGCAACCTAAGTTGCTTTGCACACTTTCTCATGTCAAAGCGACATTACATGGGCCTTGAACATAGGAAAAAGAGATCACATGTGTAGAAATCCTAGATAAGCACGAATAGCTCAAACGACCACGCTAGACCTCATAACTAAACCAAAGTAGTTCATGAAAGTTCACCGATAATCATAACTTCTAACTTAAGAGAACAATGACCTTCTTGCAACATATGACACCAACCTAATTCGCTTAGCACACTTTCTCATATCGAAGTGACATTACATTGCCTTGAACTTAGCATATAGAGATCACATGTGTAGAAGTACAATATGAACACGGATAGCTCAAAAGATCAAGCTAGACTTCACAACACAACTAAAGTAGTGCATGACGGTTCACATATAATCATAACTTCTAGCGTAAAGAACATTCACATAGTTGCAACATAGAGAGCAACCTAAGTTGCTTTGCACACTTTCTCATGTCAAAGCGACATTACATGGGCCTTGAACTTAGAAAAAAGAGATCACATGTGTAGAAATCCTAGATAAGCACGAATAGAACAAACAACCACACTAGACCTCATAACTAAACCAAAGTAGTTCATGACGGTTCACCGATAATTGGAACTTCTATTTTAAGAGAACATTGACCTTCTTGCAACATATGAGACCAACCTAAGGTTCTTAGCACACTTTCTCAAGTCGAAACGACATTAGATTGCCTTGAACTTAACAAAAAGAGATCACATGTCTAGAAGTAGTATATGAATACGAACAGCTCAAAGGATCAAGCTAGATTTCATAACTCGACGAAAGTAGTTCATGACGGTTCACAGATAATCATAACTTCTAGCGTAAGAGAACAATCACATAGTTGCAACATGAGAGCACCTTAAGTTGCTTTGCACACTTTCTCATGTCAAAGCAACATTACATGTGCCTTGAACTAAGCAAAAAGAGATCCTATGTGTAAAAGTCCTAGATTAGCACGAATAGCTCAAACGACCACGCTAGAACTCATAACTCAACCAAAGTAGTTCATGACGGTACCGATAATCATAACTTCTAACTTAAGAGAACAATGACCTTCTTGCAACATATGAGAGCTACCTAAGTTGCTTAGCAAATTTTCTCATATCGAAGCGACATTACATGGCCTTGAACTTAGCATATAGAGATCACATGTGTAGAAGTACTATATGAACACGGTTAGCTCAAAAGATCAAGCTAGACTTCACAAAATAACTAAATTAGTGCATGACGGTTCACATATAATCATAACTTCTAGCGTAAAAGAACAATCACATAGTTGCAACATATGAAAGCAACCTAAGTTGCTTTGCACACTTTCTCATGTCAAAGCGACATTACATGGGCCTTGAACATAGGAAAAAGAGATCACATGTGTAGAAATCCTAGATAAGCACGAATAGCTCAAACGACCACACTAAACCTCATAACTAAACCAAAGTAGTTCATGAAAGTTCACCGATAATCATAACTTCTAACTTAAGAGAACAATGACCTTCTTGCAACATATGACACCAACCGAATTCGCTTAGCACACTTTCTCATATCGAAGTGACATTACATTGCCTTGAACTTAGCATATAGAGATCACATGTGTAGAAGTACAATATGAACACGAATAGCTCAAAAGATCAAGCTAGACTTCACAACGCAACTAAAGTAGTGCCTGACGGTTCACATATAATCATAACTTCTAGCGTAAAGAACATTCACATAGTTGCAACATAGAGAGCAACCTAAGTTGCTTTGCACACTTTCTCATGTCAAAGCGACATTACATGGGCCTTGAACTTAGCAAAAAGAGATCACATGTGTAGAAATCCTAGATAAGCACGAATAGAACAAACGACCTCACTAGACCTCATAACTAAACCAAAGTAGTTCATGACGGTTCACCGATAATTGGAACTTCTATTTTAAGAGAACATTGACCTTCTTGCAACATATGAGACCAACCTAAGGTTCTTAGCAGACTTTCTCAAGTCGAAACGACATTAGATTGCCTTGAACTTAACAAAAAGAGATCACATGTCTAGAAGTAGTATATGAATACGAACAGCTCGAAGGATCAAGCTAGATTTCATAACTCGACGAAACTAGTTCATGACGGTTCACAGATAATCATAACTTCTAGCGTAAGAGAACAATCACATAGTTGCAACATGAGAGCACCCTAAGTTGCTTTGCACACTTTCTCATGTCAAAGCAACATTACATGTGCCTTGAACTAAGCAAAAAGAGATCCTATGTGTAAAAGTCCTAGATTAGCACGAATAGCTCAAACGACCACGCTAGAACTCATAACTCAACCAAAGTAGTTCATGACGGTACCGATAATCATAACTTCTAACTTAAGAGAACAATGACCTTCTTGCAACATATGAGACCTACCTAAGTTGCTTAGCAAACTTTCTCATATCGAAGCGACATTACATTGCCTTGAACTTAGCATATAGAGATCACATGTGTAGAAGTACTATATGAACACGGTTAGCTCAAAAGATCAAGCTAGACTTCACAAAATAACTAAATTAGTGCATGACGGTTCACATATAATCATAACTTCTAGCGTAAAAGAACAATCACATAGTTGCAACATATGAAAGCAACCTAAGTTGCTTTGCACACTTTCTCATGTCAAAGCGACATTACATGGGCCTTGAACATAAGAAAAAGAGATCACATGTGTAGAAATCCTAGATAAGCACGAATAGCTCAAACGACCACGCTAGACCTCATAACTAAACCAAAGTAGTTCATGAAAGTTCACCGATAATCATAACTTCTAACTTAAGAGAACAATGACCTTCTTGCAACATATGACACCAACCTAATTCGCTTAGCACACTTTCTCATATCAAAGTGACATTACATTGCCTTGAACTTAGCATATAGAGATCACATGTGTAGAAGTACAATATGAACACGGATAGCTCAAAAGATCAAGCTAGACTTCACAACGCAACTAAAGTAGTGCCTGACGGTTCACATATAATCATAACTTCTAGCGTAAAGAACATTCACATTGTTGCAACACAGAGAGCAACCTAAATTGCTTTGCACACTTTCTCATGTCAAAGCGACATTACATGGGCCTTGAACTTAGCAAAAAGAGATCACATGTGTAGAAATCCTAGATAAGCACGAATAGAACAAACAACCACACTAGACCTCATAACTAAACCAAAGTAGTTCATGACGGTTCACCGATAATTGGAACTTCTATTTTAAGAGAACATTGACCTTCTTGCAACATATGAGACCAACATAAGGTTCTTAGCACACTTTCTCAAGTCGAAACGACATTAGATTGCCTTGAACTTAACAAAAAGAGATCACATGTCTAGAAGTAGTATATGAATACGAACAGCTCGAAGGATCAAGCTAGATTTCATAACTCGACGAAACTAGTTCATGACGGTTCACAGATAATCATAACTTCTAGCGTAAGAGAACAATCACATAGTTGCAACATGAGAGCACCCTAAGTTGCTTTGCACACTTTCTCATGTCAAAGCAACATTACATGTGCCTTGAGCTAAGCAAAAAGAGATCCTATGTGTAAAAGTCCTAGATTAGCATGAATAGCTCAAACGACCACGCTATAACTCATAACTCAACCAAAGTAGTTCATGACGGTACCGATAATCATAACTTCTAACTTAAGAAAACAATGACCTTCTTGCAACATATGAGACCTACCTAAGTTGCTAAGCAAACTTTCTTATATCGAAGCGACATTACATTGCCTTGAACTTAGCATATAGAGATCACATGTGTAGAAGTACTATATGAACACGGTTACCTTAAAATATCAAGCTAGACTTCACAAAATAACTAAATTAGTGCATGACGGTTCACATATAATCATAACTTCTAGTGTAAAAGAACAATCACATAGTTGCAACATATGAAAGCAACCTAAGTTGCTTTGCACACTTTCTCATGTCAAAGCGACATTACATGGGCCTTGAACATAGGAAAAAGAGATCACATGTGTAGAAATCCTAGATAAGCACTGATGTGATTCTCCCTAGGATAGAACTCTGAAAATCGGGGCTAGACTACTCGGAATCGAATGAAACTTGAGCAGCGGATAGATTGGAGTGTGAGAAACTCGGTTATGAGTTTTGAGCGGATTTGATCGAGTATTTCTTGAGATACGTGGCAAAGGTCTCTGTGAGACAAAGAACTGAAGGATTGATGGAGATGGATATGGCTGCTGATTCGTGTGAATTGTGGGGTGACGAATTGAAGTGATTAAATGGATAGATTTCTGTGATTAGATGAATTAAGTGAAGAATCTCTTGGCTCACAACGTGATGGGAGATTCAGGCTCTAGGATTTCCAGAACCGTGGTTTGAGAGCATGGAAAACTCAATAAGAAGTCTTTTTCAATGATAATACTCTAAAGAAATTTACAGCAAGTTCTGGGGTTACAACCCTAAAACAGAACAGCATGTAGTTTTTAAACCAAAAAAACAACATGTAGTTTGAAACTTAAATAAAACAACGAAGCGTTTAAAATAAAAACAACGAAGCGTCCCACTAATTGGTGCACCTCAAAATCTACTAAGTACAAAACCAGATTGGTTTGTACATTATTCTCCTAATGGTAAGACTTCTAAGTAACTCGCCGTAGTGATTCCATCTGCCTCATTAAAAACCATGAAAGAAAACCCAATTGGGACAAAACTCTCTATGGGAAAAAGAGTACAGACTTCCTCACCTAAGTTACCTAGTTATCATTACCAGGAGAAGTCTTCAAGTTGGAGATGTTGAAGACTTGCATAGCTGGTGGCGAGAACGATCCTTCAGTCATAAGCGAGTGAGCTTCCTTAGCCAACTCCTTAGCTCTCGAACGCGTGATTGGTCCTACCAGCTCTGGTTCCTTAGCTTCTATGCTGCTCACGATCACATCATCCTTTCCCTCTTCAAAAGGATTTGTCCTCAAATCCGAATCTGCAACATATGGAAGCAAGTCAGAAACATTGAACGTTGGAGATATGTTGTACTTACCTGATGTGATTTTCCCTAGGATAGAACTCTGAAAATCGGGGCTAGAGAACTCGGAATTGAATGAAATTTGAGCAGCGGATAGATTGAAGTGTGAGGAACGTGCTGGTAAGTTTTGAGTTGAATTGATCGTGGGGTTTCTGAGATATGATGGCAAACTCGTTGAGAAACTGATGGAATGTTGTGGCAGAATAGATTAGAATAAGATGAGGACGTGATGGAAACTTGTAGGTGACGAAGATAAAGTGATAGAATGGATAGATTTCTGTGATTAGATGAATTTGGTGAAGAATCTCTTGGCTCACAACGTGATGGGAGATTCAGGCTCTAGGATTTCCAGAACCGTGGCTTGAGAGCATGGAAAACTCAATAAGAAGTCTTTTTCAATGATAATACTCTAAAGAAATTTACAGCAAGTTCTGGGGTTTAAATACAACCCTAAAACAGAACAGCATGTAGTTTTTAAACCAAAAAAACAACATGTAGTTTGAAACTTAAATAAAACAACGAAGCGTTTAAAATAAAAACAACGAAGCGTCCCACTAATTGGTGCACCTCAAAATCTACTAAGTACAAAACCAGATTGGTTTGTACATTATTCTCCTAATGGTAAGACTTCTAAGTAACTCGCCGTAGTGATTCCATCTGCCTCATTAAAAACCATGAAAGAAAACCCAATTGGGACAAAACTCTCTATGGGAAAAAGAGTACAGACTTCCTCACCTAAGTTACCTAGTTATCATTACCAGGAGAAGTCTTCAAGTTGGAGATGTTGAAGACTTGCATAGCTGGTGGCGAGAACGATCCTTCAGTCATGAGCGAGTGAGCTTCCTTAGCCAACTCCTTAGCTCTCGAACACGTGATTGGACCTATCACCTCTGGTTCCTTAGCTTCTATGCTGCTCACGATCACATCATTACCTTGGAGATCAATCTGATAGGCGTTGTTGTTGATCCTCCTCACGACTGCGAATGGTCCATCAACTCGTGGCTGAAGCTTGCTCTTCCTCTCTTCTGGAAATCGATCTTTCCTTAGGTGAATCCACACCAAATCTCCTTCTTCCAAGATCAGCTCCTTTCTTCCTTTGTTGGCGTGCTTCTTGTACTGCTCTGTCTTCTTCTCTATGTTCTCCTTGGCTTTGGCGTGAATTCTCCTGACTTGTTCAGCCTTTTCTTTTCCATCTGCACTACATTTCACACTCAAAGGCAAAAAAATCAAGTCTAGAGGGAATTGTTGGTTAAAGCCATAAACAATCTCAAAGGGAGAAAAGAGAGTGGCAGAATGCTTAGCGTGATTGTAAGCAAACTCTACATGTGGTAGACACTCTTCCCATGACTTGATGTTGCTCTTCACCAACGTCCTTAGAAGTGTTGACAATGTTCTGTTCATTACTTCTGTCTGTCCATCAGCCTGAGGATGGCATGATGTTGAAAACGTCAATCTGGTCCCTAGCTTAGCCCATAGTGTACGCCAAAAACGCCCTAAGAATTTGGTATCTCGATCTGAAACTATCACTTGAGGCATTCCATGCAATCTCACAACTTCCCTGAAAAACAGATTAGCTACACAAACAGCATCATCCGTCTTGTGGCTAGCTATAAAGTAAGCCATCTTGCTAAACCTGTCAACAACCACAAAAATAGAATCTCTACCATTTCTGGTTCGAGGTAAGCCAAGTACAAAGTCCATAGATAAATGAGTCCAGGGCTGCAAAGGAATAGGAAGAGGTGTGTACAAACCGTGTGGCTGTACCTTACTCTTAGCCATTTTACACGTTTCACACCTAGAACAAACCTGATCGACATCTGTCTTCATGTTTGGCCAATAGAAGTGATCCTGCAGTCCAAGTAGAGTCTTTGTAACTCCAAAATGCCCTGCTAATCCACCTCCATGCGCCTCTCTAACTAGCAGCTCTCTGATTGATCCTCTTGGTATACACAAGCGATTATTGTAGAACAAATAACCATCCTGTCTAAAAAATTTATCAACAGCAAACTTATGGCATTTGCCATAGCTCTCAGCAAAGTCATTGTCAGTCTCATACAAGTCTTTAATATGCTCAAAACCAGCCAACTTAGAAGTTAAAGTAGAGACTAAAATGTACCTTCTTGATAATGCATCTGCAACTACATTATCCTTACCTTTCTTGTACTTAACTATGCATGGAAACGTCTCTATGAACTCCATCCATCTGGCGTGTCTCTTCTTGAGCTTTTGCTGTCCCTTTAAGTGCTTCAACGACTCATGATCTGTATGAATGACGAATTCTTTTGGCCACAAGTAATGCTGCCACGTTTGAAGTGCTCTAACTAATGCATACAGCTCCTTGTCATAAGTTGGGTAGTTGATTGCAGCTCCTCCTAGCTTCTGAAGCTCTTTAGTCTCAACTGGATTAGTTCTGTAAGCTGGTTTGTTTGGCAACACACAACCAGGCACTAAATCAATCTGATGCTCAATACCACGAATTAGAGGCCGTCCCGATGGTATCTCCTCTGGAAAAACGTCCTGGTACTCCTCTATAATCTGAATCATCTCATGTGGAAGCTCCTCTGATGGTTTAGTACACGCCAATGTCTACTTGTACACAAACATGAAAGTAGTCATTTCTGGATCAAACAGCTTGTTAAACTCACTGTGATTGATGTATAATGCATTTGACACTTTCTCCTTCTCTTTTCTGTTCATATGCATCTGATCCTTGTAGATTTCAGCTGGTGTGAGTGGAAGAAGAGAGATTTTTCGTCCCTTGTACTCAAACACCTGCTTGTTTGTGTACCCATCATGCATCACACGCCTATCATACTGCCATGGTCTGCCCAACAGAACGTGACTAGACCTCATTGGCACAACATCACACATCAACTCATCTTCATACTTCCCAATCGCCAACTTGATGAGTACTTGCTGAGAAACGGTTATAGCTCCCTTGTTGTCTAACCACTGCAGCTGATACGGTTTAGGATGTGAAGTAGTCTTAAGATTAAGCTTCTTCACCATCTCCTCACTGGCGGCATTTGTGCAGCTGCCTCCATCAACAATCAAGGTGCAAACCTTATCCTGAACTACACATCTTGTGTGGAAAAGATTCTCACGATGTTCCCGATCGTCTGGATGAATCTGAACACTCAAAGTTCTGCGTGCTACTAACATCTCTCCAACTGTTGCTGGTTCTTCTTCTTCCTCTACATCAATTTCTGTTTCGCTTTCTGAACTATCTTGAGGTACAATCTCTCCTCCTTCTTTCAGCAGAAACATTTTCTTGTTAGGACAATCTCTGGAGTAATGTCCCATTCCTTGACATTTAAAGCATCTAATGCTGCTAGTAGAAGATCCACTTCTGGGTTTAAACTCGGTTTTAACCTCTTCTCTAACTGTTGTCGCTGGTTTAAATGAGGCTGGTTTGTTGAATTCTCTCGGTTTTGGAATATTGGAAGTGAAAGTAGATCTGCCAACTTTCCTCTTGAGCTGCGACTCAATCAACAATTTGAATCGGTTCTCAAACTTGCTATCAAGCTGCTCTAATTGCTGAAAGAGTTGAGAAGCTGTTGCTCGATTGGCTTCTTTGATTTGCTGAGCCATGGCTGTGCTTAGAGCTTCCATAGCTTCAGCTGAAAGCTCCATTGTACCTGAAAGAAAGTCAAAACAATTCACAGTAACTAGTTCTAAGATGAAAAGAAAGGAAATAAAAGCCTAAAAAAAAACGAAAATCCTAATCCTACTAGGAATAGGATTCCTAAACTAATCCTAATTCTAACAGGAAAACAGAAAACCTAATCCTAATTCTAATAGGAAAACAGAAACCTAATCCTAACTCTAATAGGAAAATAGAAACTAATCCTAATTCGAATAGGAAAACTCAAAACTAATCCTAATTCAATCAGGAAACGAAACCTAATCCTAATTCAATCAGGAAAACGAATCTAAAACTAAATCCTATTGCAACATGGATTCGAAAATAACAAGAATGAGAAAAGGGTTTAGAGTTTGCTCAGCCGTTTAGGGTGTGCTCAGCCTTTTTCAGAACCAGCTCTGATACCACTTGATGTGATTCTCCCTAGGATAGAACTCTGAAAATCGGGGCTAGACTACTCGGAATCGAATGAAACTTGAGCAGCGGATAGATTGGAGTGTGAGAAACTCGGTTATGAGTTTTGAGCGGATTTGATCGAGTATTTCTTGAGATACGTGGCAAAGGTCTCTGTGAGACAAAGAACTGAAGGATTGATGGAGATGGATATGGCTGCTGATTCGTGTGAATTGTGGGGTGACGAATTGAAGTGATTAAATGGATAGATTTCTGTGATTAGATGAATTAAGTGAAGAATCTCTTGGCTCACAACGTGATGGGAGATTCAGGCTCTAGGATTTCCAGAACCGTGGTTTGAGAGCATGGAAAACTCAATAAGAAGTCTTTTTCAATGATAATACTCTAAAGAAATTTACAGCAAGTTCTGGGGTTTAAATACAACCCTAAAACAGAACAGCATGTAGTTTTTAAACCAAAAAAACAACATGTAATTTGAAACTTAAATAAAACAACGAAGCGTTTAAAATAAAAACAACGAAGCGTCCCACTAATTGGTGCACCTCAAAATCTACTAAGTACAAAACCAGATTGGTTTGTACATTATTCTCCTAATGGTAAGACTTCTAAGTAACTCGCCGTAGTGATTCCATCTGCCTCATTAAAAACCATGAAAGAAAACCCAATTGGGACAAAACTCTCTATGGGAAAAAGAGTACAGACTTCCTCACCTAAGTTACCTAGTTATCATTACCAGGAGAAGTCTTCAAGTTGGAGATGTTGAAGACTTGCATAGCTGGTGGCGAGAACGATCCTTCAGTCATAAGCGAGTGAGCTTCCTTAGCCAACTCCTTAGCTCTCGAACGCGTGATTGGTCCTACCAGCTCTGGTTCCTTAGCTTCTATGCTGCTCACGATCACATCAAGCACGAATAGCTCAAACGACCACGCTAGACCTCATAACTAAACCAAAGTAGTTCATGAAAGTTCACCGATAATTGGAACTTCTATTTTGAGAGAACATTGACCTTCTTGCAACATATGAGACCAACCTAAGGTTCTTAGCACACTTTCTCAAGTCGAAACGACATTAGATTGCCTTGAACTTAACAAAAAGAGATCACATGTCTAGAAGTAGTATATGAATACGAACAGCTCAAAGGATCAAGCTAGATTTCATAACTCGACGAAAGTAGTTCATGACGGTTCACAGATAATCATAACTTCTAGCGTAAGAGAACAATCACATAGTTGCAACATGAGAGCACCCTAAGTTGCTTTGCACACTTTCTCATGTCAAAGCAACATTACATGTGCCTTGAACTAAGCAAAAAGAGATCCTATGTGTAAAAGTCCTAGATTAGCACGAATAGCTCAAACGACCACGCTAGACCTCATAACTAAACCAAAGTAGTTCATGAAAGTTCACCGTTAATCATAACTTCTAACTTAAGAGAACAATGACCTTCTTGCAACATATGACACCAACCTAATTCGCTTAGCACACTTTCTCATATCGAAGTGACATTACATTGCCTTGAACTTAGCATATAGAGATCACATGTGTAGAAGTACTATATGAACACGGATAGCTCAAAAGATCAAGCTAGACTTCACAACACAACTAAAGTAGTGCATGACGGTTCACATATAATCATAACTTCTAGCGTAAAGAACATTCACATAGTTGCAACATAGAGAGCAACCTAAGTTGCTTTGCACACTTTCTCATGTCAAAGCGACATTACATGTGCCTTGAACATAACAAAAAGAGATCACATGTGTAGAAATCCTAGATAAGCACGAATAGAACAAACGACCACACTAGACCTCATAACTAAACAAAAGTAGTTCATGACGGTTCACCGATAATTGGAACTTCTATTTTAAGAGAACATTGACCTTCTTGCAACATATGAGACCAACCTAAGGTTCTTAGCACACTTTCTCAAGTCGAAACGACATTAGATTGCCTTGAACTTAACAAAAAGAGATCACATGTCTAGAAGTAGTATATGAATACGAACAGCTCAAAGGATCAAGCTAGATTTCATAACTCGACGAAAGTAGTTCATGACGGTTCACAGATAATCATAACTTCTAGCGTAAGAGAACAATCACATAGTTGCAACATGAGAGCACCCTAAGTTGCTTTGCACACTTTCTCATGTCAAAGCAACATTACATGTGCCTTGAACTAAGCAAAAAGAGATCCTATGTGTAAAAGTCCTAGATTAGCACGAATAGCTCAAACGACCACGCTAGAACTCATAACTCAACCAAAGTAGTTCATGATGGTACCGATAATCATAACTTCTAACTTAAGAGAACAATGACCTTCTTGCAACATATGAGACCTACCTAAGTTGCTTAGCAAATTTTCTCATATCGAAGCGACATTACATTGCCTTGAACTTAGCATATAGAGATCACATGTGTAGAAGTACTATATGAACACGGTTAGCTCAAAAGATCAAGCTAGACTTCACAAAATAACTAAATTAGTGCATGACGGTTCACATATAATCATAACTTCTAGCGTAAAAGAACAATCACATAGTTGCAACATATGAAAGCAACCTAAGTTGCTTTGCACACTTTCTCATGTCAAAGCGACATTACATGGGCCTTGAACATAGGAAAAAGAGATCACATGTGTAGAAATCCTAGATAAGCACGAATAGCTCAAACGACCACGCTAGACCTCATAACTAAACCAAAGTAGTTCATGAAAGTTCACCGATAATCATAACTTCTAACTTAAGAGAACAATGACCTTCTTGCAACATATGACACCAACCTAATTCACTTAGCACACTTTCTCATATTGAAGTGACATTACATTGCCTTGAACTTAGCATATAGAGATCACATGTGTAGAAGTACAATATGAACACGGATAGCTCAAAAGATCAAGCTAGACTTCACAACACAAATAAAGTAGTGCATGACGGTTCACATATAATCATAACTTCTAGCGTAAAGAACATTCACATAGTTGCAACATAGAGAGCAACCTAAGTTGCTTTGCACACTTTCTCATGTCAAAGCGACATTACATGGGCCTTGAACTTAACAAAAAGAGATCACATGTGTAGAAATCCTAGATAAGCACGAATAGAACAAACGACCACACTAGACCTCATAACTAAACCAAAGTAGTTCATAACGGTTCACCGATAATTGGAACTTCTATTTTAAGAGAACATTGACCTTCTTGCAACATATGAGACCAACCTAAGGTTCTTAGCACACTTTCTCAAGTCGAAACGACATTAGATTGCCTTGAACTTAACAAAAAGAGATCACATGTCTAGAAGTAGTATATGAATACGAACAGCTCAAAGGATCAAGCTAGATTTCATAACTCGACGAAAGTAGTTCATGACGGTTCACAGATAATCATAACTTCTAGCGTAAGAGAACAATCACATAGTTGCAACATGAGAGCACCCTAAGTTGCTTTGCACACTTTCTCATGTCAAAGCAACATTACATGTGCCTTGAACTAAGCAAAAAGAGATCCTATGTGTAAAAGTCCTAGATTAGCACGAATAGCTCAAACGACCACGCTAGACCTCATAACTAAACCAAAGTAGTTCATGAAAGTTCACCGATAATCATAACTTCTAACTTAAGAGAACAATGACCTTCTTGCAACATATGACACCAACCTAATTCGCTTAGCACACTTTCTCATATCGAAGTGACATTACATTGCCTTGAACTTAGCATATAGAGATCACATGTGTAGAAGTACTATATGAACACGGATAGCTCAAAAGATCAAGCTAGACTTCACAACACAACTAAAGTAGTGCATGACGGTTCACATATAATCATAACTTCTAGCGTAAAGAACATTCACATAGTTGCAACATAGAGAGCAACCTAAGTTGCTTTGCACACTTTCTCATGTCAAAGCGACATTACATGGGCCTTGAACTTAACAAAAAGAGATCACATGTGTAGAAATCCTAGATAAGCACGAATAGAACAAACGACCACACTAGACCTCATAACTAAACCAAAGTAGTTCATAACGGTTCACCGATAATTGGAACTTCTATTTTAAGAGAACATTGACCTTCTTGCAACATATGAGACCAACCTAAGGTTCTTAGCACACTTTCTCAAGTCGAAACGACATTAGATTGCCTTGAACTTAACAAAAAGAGATCACATGTCTAGAAGTAGTATATGAATACGAACAGCTCAAAGGATCAAGCTAGATTTCATAACTCGACGAAAGTAGTTCATGACGGTTCACAGATAATCATAACTTCTAGCGTAAGAGAACAATCACATAGTTGCAACATGAGAGCACCCTAAGTTGCTTTGCACACTTTCTCATGTCAAAGCAACATTACATGTGCCTTGAACTAAGCAAAAAGAGATCCTATGTGTAAAAGTCCTAGATTAGCACGAATAGCTCAAACGACCACGCTAGAACTCATAACTCAACCAAAGTAGTTCATGATGGTACCGATAATCATAACTTCTAACTTAAGAGAACAATGACCTTCTTGCAACATATGAGACCTACCTAAGTTGCTTAGCAAATTTTCTCATATCGAAGCGACATTACATTGCCTTGAACTTAGCATATAGAGATCACATGTGTAGAAGTACTATATGAACACGGTTAGCTCAAAAGATCAAGCTAGACTTCACAAAATAACTAAATTAGTGCATGACGGTTCACATATAATCATAACTTCTAGCGTAAAAGAACAATCACATAGTTGCAACATATGAAAGCAACCTAAGTTGCTTTGCACACTTTCTCATGTCAAAGCGACATTACATGGGCCTTGAACATAGGAAAAAGAGATCACATGTGTAGAAATCCTAGATAAGCACGAATAGCTCAAACGACCACGCTAGACCTCATAACTAAACCAAAGTAGTTCATGAAAGTTCACCGATAATCATAACTTCTAACTTAAGAGAACAATGACCTTCTTGCAACATATGACACCAACCTAATTCACTTAGCACACTTTCTCATATCGAAGTGACATTACATTGCCTTGAACTTAGCATATAGAGATCACATGTGTAGAAGTACAATATGAACACGGATAGCTCAAAAGATCAAGCTAGACTTCACAACACAAATAAAGTAGTGCATGACGGTTCACATATAATCATAACTTCTAGCGTAAAGAACATTCACATAGTTGCAACATAGAGAGCAACCTAAGTTGCTTTGCACACTTTCTCATGTCAAAGCGACATTACATGGGCCTTGAACTTAACAAAAAGAGATCACATGTGTAGAAATCCTAGATAAGCACGAATAGAACAAACGACCACACTAGACCTCATAACTAAACCAAAGTAGTTCATAACGGTTCACCGATAATTGGAACTTCTATTTTAAGAGAACATTGACCTTCTTGCAACATATGAGACCAACCTAAGGTTCTTAGCACACTTTCTCAAGTCGAAACGACATTAGATTGCCTTGAACTTAACAAAAAGAGATCACATGTCTAGAAGTAGTATATGAATACGAACAGCTCAAAGGATCAAGCTAGATTTCATAACTCGACGAAAGTAGTTCATGACGGTTCACAGATAATCATAACTTCTAGCGTAAGAGAACAATCACATAGTTGCAACATGAGAGCACCCTAAGTTGCTTTGCACACTTTCTCATGTCAAAGCAACATTACATGTGCCTTGAACTACGCAAAAAGAGATCCTATGTGTAAAAGTCCTAGATTAGCACGAATAGCTCAAACGACCACGCTAGACCTCATAACTAAACCAAAGTAGTTCATGAAAGTTCACCGATAATCATAACTTCTAACTTAAGAGAACAATGACCTTCTTGCAACATATGACACCAACCTAATTCGCTTAGCACACTTTCTCATATCGAAGTGACATTACATTGCCTTGAACTTAGCATATAGAGATCACATGTGTAGAAGTACTATATGAACACGGATAGCTCAAAAGATCAGGCTAGACTTCACAACACAACTAAAGTAGTGCCTGACGGTTCACATATAATCATAACTTCTAGCGTAAAGAACATTCACATAGTTGCAACATAGAGAGCAACCTAAGTTGCTTTGCACACTTTCTCATGTCAAAGCGACATTACATGGGCCTTGAACTTAACAAAAAGAGATCACATGTGTAGAAATCCTAGATAAGCACGAATAGAACAAACGACCACACTAGACCTCATAACTAAACCAAAGTAGTTCATAACGGTTCACCGATAATTGGAACTTCTATTTTAAGAGAACATTGACCTTCTTGCAACATATGAGACCAACCTAAGGTTCTTAGCACACTTTCTCAAGTCGAAACGACATTAGATTGCCTTGAACTTAACAAAAAGAGATCACATGTCTAGAAGTAGTATATGAATACGAACAGCTCAAAGGATCAAGCTAGATTTCATAATTCGACGAAAGTAGTTCATGACGGTTCACAGATAATCATAACTTCTAGCGTAAGAGAACAATCACATAGTTGCAACATGAGAGCACCCTAAGTTGCTTTGCACACTTTCTCATGTCAAAGCAACATTACATGTGCCTTGAACTAAGCAAAAAGAGATCCTATGTGTAAAAGTCCTAGATTAGCACGAATAGCTCAAACGACCACGCTAGAACTCATAACTCAACCAAAGTAGTTCATGATGGTACCGATAATCATAACTTCTAACTTAAGAGAACAATGACCTTCTTGCAACATATGAGACCTACCTAAGTTGCTTAGCAAATTTTCTCATATCGAAGCGACATTACATTGCCTTGAACTTAGCATATAGAGATCACATGTGTAGAAGTACTATATGAACACGGTTACCTTAAAAGATCAAGCTAGACTTCACAAAATAACTAAATTAGTGCATGACGGTTCACATATAATCATAACTTCTAGCGTAAAAGAACAATCACATAGTTGCAACATATGAAAGCAACCTAAGTTGCTTTGCACACTTTCTCATGTCAAAGCGACATTACATGGGCCTTGAACATAGGAAAAAGAGATCACATGTGTAGAAATCCTAGATAAGCACGAATAGCTCAAACGACCACGCTAGACCTCATAACTAAACCAAAGTAGTTCATGAAAGTTCACCGATAATCATAACTTCTAACTTAAGAGAACAATGACCTTCTTGCAACATATGACACCAACCTAATTCACTTAGCACACTTTCTCATATCGAAGTGACATTACATTGCCTTGAACTTAGCATATAGAGATCACATGTGTAGAAGTACAATATGAACACGGATAGCTCAAAAGATCAAGCTAGACTTCACAACACAAATAAAGTAGTGCATGACGGTTCACATATAATCATAACTTCTAGCGTAAAGAACATTCACATAGTTGCAACATAGAGAGCAACCTAAGTTGCTTTGCACACTTTCTCATGTCAAAGCGACATTACATGGGCCTTGAACTTAACAAAAAGAGATCACATGTGTAGAAATCCTAGATAAGCACGAATAGAACAAACGACCACACTAGACCTCATAACTAAACCAAAGTAGTTCATAACGGTTCACCGATAATTGGAACTTCTATTTTAAGAGAACATTGACCTTCTTGCAACATATGAGACCAACCTAAGGTTCTTAGCACACTTTCTCAAGTCGAAACGACATTAGATTGCCTTGAACTTAACAAAAAGAGATCACATGTCTAGAAGTAGTATATGAATACGAACAGCTCAAAGGATCAAGCTAGATTTCATAACTCGACGAAAGTAGTTCATGACGGTTCACAGATAATCATAACTTCTAGCGTAAGAGAACAATCACATAGTTGCAACATGAGAGCACCCTAAGTTGCTTTGCACACTTTCTCATGTCAAAGCAACATTACATGTGCCTTGAACTAAGCAAAAAGAGATCCTATGTGTAAAAGTCCTAGATTAGCACGAATAGCTCAAACGACCACGCTAGACCTCATAACTAAACCAAAGTAGTTCATGAAAGTTCACCGATAATCATAACTTCTAACTTAAGAGAACAATGACCTTCTTGCAACATATGACACCAACCTAATTCGCTTAGCACACTTTCTCATATCGAAGTGACATTACATTGCCTTGAACTTAGCATATAGAGATCACATGTGTAGAAGTACTATATGAACACGGATAGCTCAAAAGATCAAGCTAGACTTCACAACACAACTAAAGTAGTGCATGACGGTTCACATATAATCATAACTTCTAGCGTAAAGAACATTCACATAGTTGCAACATAGAGAGCAACCTAAGTTGCTTTGCACACTTTCTCATGTCAAAGCGACATTACATGGGCCTTGAACTTAACAAAAAGAGATCACATGTGTAGAAATCCTAGATAAGCACGAATAGAACAAACGACCACACTAGACCTCATAACTAAACCAAAGTAGTTCATAACGGTTCACCGATAATTGGAACTTCTATTTTAAGAGAACATTGACCTTCTTGCAACATATGAGACCAACCTAAGGTTCTTAGCACACTTTCTCAAGTCGAAACGACATTAGATTGCCTTGAACTTAACAAAAAGAGATCACATGTCTAGAAGTAGTATATGAATACGAACAGCTCAAAGGATCAAGCTAGATTTCATAACTCGACGAAAGTAGTTCATGACGGTTCACAGATAATCATAACTTCTAGCGTAAGAGAACAATCACATAGTTGCAACATGAGAGCACCCTAAGTTGCTTTGCACACTTTCTCATGTCAAAGCAACATTACATGTGCCTTGAACTAAGCAAAAAGAGATCCTATGTGTAAAAGTCCTAGATTAGCACGAATAGCTCAAACGACCACGCTAGAACTCATAACTCAACCAAAGTAGTTCATGATGGTACCGATAATCATAACTTCTAACTTAAGAGAACAATGACCTTCTTGCAACATATGAGACCTACCTAAGTTGCTTAGCAAATTTTCTCATATCGAAGCGACATTACATTGCCTTGAACTTAGCATATAGAGATCACATGTGTAGAAGTACTATATGAACACGGTTAGCTCAAAAGATCAAGCTAGACTTCACAAAATAACTAAATTAGTGCATGACGGTTCACATATAATCATAACTTCTAGCGTAAAAGAACAATCACATAGTTGCAACATATGAAAGCAACCTAAGTTGCTTTGCACACTTTCTCATGTCAAAGCGACATTACATGGGCCTTGAACATAGGAAAAAGAGATCACATGTGTAGAAATCCTAGATAAGCACGAATAGCTCAAACGACCACGCTAGACCTCATAACTAAACCAAAGTAGTTCATGAAAGTTCACCGATAATCATAACTTCTAACTTAAGAGAACAATGACCTTCTTGCAACATATGACACCAACCTAATTCACTTAGCACACTTTCTCATATCGAAGTGACATTACATTGCCTTGAACTTAGCATATAGAGATCACATGTGTAGAAGTACAATATGAACACGGATAGCTCAAAAGATCAAGCTAGACTTCACAACACAAATAAAGTAGTGCATGACGGTTCACATATAATCATAACTTCTAGCGTAAAGAACATTCACATAGTTGCAACATAGAGAGCAACCTAAGTTGCTTTGCACACTTTCTCATGTCAAAGCGACATTACATGGGCCTTGAACTTAACAAAAAGAGATCACATGTGTAGAAATCCTAGATAAGCACGAATAGAACAAACGACCACACTAGACCTCATAACTAAACCAAAGTAGTTCATAACGGTTCACCGATAATTGGAACTTCTATTTTAAGAGAACATTTGTTAAACTAAAAGAGTTAAATAGCTGGAGTATAAGACAAGCTTCAGTTGGAGTGCTAAACAAGGAACCGAGTAAAAGGAAGGGTCTAACTACAAAGAAGAACTTGGTTAGCATTGTTGGAAAGGAACTAAGTCACATGTGTGGTAACTTGGCTCAGAAAAGTCACATGTGACTCCTTGAAGACCGTTGGAACATATTGGGAAAAGTCTTCCCTTCCCTTTTGTTATGGCAGATTTGGTTTGTACCCATTTCGGGTAAGTTTTGTCTTTAGTGTTTGGACTGTATAAAAGAGTGTAATGTGTATGTATAGGTAGGGTTTTCGTGTGCTCTTACTATATATATGTTGTAAACCACATTTGTAAAGCTTAAGAAATGAGAAGACTCTTCTTCCAACTCTCTCTTTCTCAATTCTCAATCAGATTCTCTTCTTCTCTAATCACATACTATTGAGAATTTTCACATGGTATCAGAGCATAAGATCTCTTATGACTCATTTAATCCGCTGAAACTCTCTAATTCTCTTATCTAATCTGCTGAAACTTTCTCTCTCTTCTTGAAACTCCATTGTTTGAAAGCTCCATCTTTCTGTCCAAATCTCTCTGTTTCTTTCCTCTGTGTCAAACCTGATGGATAACTTAAAGCTTGTTGGTATTCATGTCACTCTCAAGGGAGTGAACTACTTGTTATGGTCTAGAACCATAAAATCTGTGTTGTGTGGTCGTGGACTTTGGGCTCATGTTGAAGGAGGAGCTCCAAAGAGGATGGCTAGGTCTGTTGAAAAAGAAAAGAAAGGTGAAGCTAGTGGAGTTGTGGCTGTAGAGGATGAGGACGCTAAGTGGTACCAAGATGACCAAGTAGCTCTTGTTATCATGCAAAGCTCTCTTGACCCAGCAATCCATGAAGCTTATTCCTACTGTGAGAGTGCTAAGCAATTATGGGACACTCTCAAGAAGGTTTATGGCAACCTATCAAACCTCAGCCGTGTGTATGAGGTGAAGAAAGCTATCAATGATCTCAGCCAAGAAGATATGGAGTTCACTCAATGGTTTGGGAAGTATAGATCTCTTTGGGCTGAGCTTGACATGCTAAGACCCCCAACGGTGGACCCAACGGTGTTAGGTGAAAGACTTGAGCAAGACAAGGTCTTTGGTCTTATGATGAACCTAAACCCAGCCTATGGTGACCTAGTTAGGCATCTTTTGAGGCAAGACAAGCTGCCAAGCTTGGAGGAAGTGTGTGGATCCATTCAAAGAGAACAAGGTTCAAGAAGTCTTCTTGGTGGTAAGGGGGAGCTTACTATGGCTAACAAAGCTTCATACCGACCAGAGGAGAAGAAGGTGTGGATATGTGACCATTGCAAGAAGAAAGGTCACTCTAAGGACCGCTGTTGGATACTTCATCCCCACCTCAAGCAAAACAGATGGGAAAAGGCAAAAGCGAATCTTGCAACTGAAGGAATGGAGGCTCAAACCATCACAGCAGCCAGCACATCATCTCAAATGGTTGAAGGAAAGGCTATGACTGTAAACCACAATGAATATGTGAAGAAATCAGACCTTGAAGAGCTCATCAAATCCATCAATGCACTCAAAGATTCTGGTATCTCTTATCATGCTTCAAAATTTTCGGATCAAATTGTGGTAGATTCTGGTGCATCTCATAATATGATTAAGAACCCTAGGTTGATTAGCAATTTAAAACCAGCCTTAGGGAATGTGATTATTGCTGATGGTAAAAGAGTTCCTATTAGAGGCATTGGTGATTTAAAATTGTTTGATAAGAGCTCTAAAGCCCTTTACATGCCATCATTTACCTCAAATTTGTTGAGTGTAAGCAAGACTGTTAGTGATCTTAATTGTAGAGCTATATTTGAGCCTAACAAAGTTTGTTTTCAGGATATTAAGAGTGGCAAAGTCCTTGGAGAAGGTGTCACCAAAAATGGATTATATCTCCTTGAAGATGTGGAGAAAGATCCGAATTTATCTTTACCTTTATCTTGCTTATCTAGTTCTTGTAGTAATGATGAGAATGTTTTATGGCATGCTAGACTTGGTCATCCTCATTCACGTGCTTTAGGATTGTTATTGCCTAGTATTTCCTTTAAAAATGATGATTGTGAGGCTTGTATACTTGGTAAACATTGTAGATCGGTGTTTCCCAAGTCCTCAACCGTTTATGAACATTGTTTTGAATTAATTCACTCAGATGTGTGGTCTTCTCCTTGTGAGTCTAGAGAAAACCATAAGTATTTTGTCACCTTTATAGATGAGAAATCCAAGTACACTTGGTTAACTTTGTTACCTTCAAAAGATAGGGTGCTAGAGGCTTTTACCAATTTCCAAACCTATGTGACTAACCATTATAATGCAAAGATTAAAATCATAAGAACAGATAATGGAGATGAATACACAAGCAACTCATTCAAACAACTTGTAGCCAAACTCGGAATAATGCATCAAACAAGCTGCCCGTACACCCCTCAACAAAATGGTGTGGCTGAAAGGAAGAATAGACACCTTATGGAGGTTGCTAGAGCCATGATGTTCCACACTAATGCCCCAAAACGTTTTTGGAGTGATGCGGTGATGACAGCTTGTTACGTGATTAATCGACTTCCTACCAAAGTGTTAAAGGATGTCTCTCCATTTGAGGTACTAACTCAAACAAAACCATCAATTAATCATTTACGTGTGTTTGGTTGTGTTTGCTTTGTTTTGGTACCAGGAGATCAAAGAAACAAGTTAGAGGCTAAAAGTACTAAAGGAGTGTTTGTTGGATACTCGACAACTCAAAAAGGATATAAGTGTTACATCCCAGAGACGAGGAGGGTGCTTGTATCTCGGGATGTGAAGTTTATAGAGACAAAGGGGTACTATGACGTAAAGAATTGGTCAGAGTTACAAGGACTATCTGAAAATGCTCAATCAGGTCCCTCAAGTCGTGCCACTTCCTTGCGAAACATTTTGGAGAAGATTGGAGTGGTGGCTGCCAATCCTCCTCAATCCACATCCCATGATGCCACGCCTCGACAACATCACTCATCTGTTGACGGTCGAATCCACCATAGGACTGATGATGGTCCAAGTACACTTGCCAACAATAACCCGAGTGTTGATAACCATGTGACTATAAACCAATATGAGGAGGACTCAAACAGTGTTCCGATAAATGAGGAGGAGTCAGCACCCTTGGGAGAAAACCATGCAGAGGCAGAATCAAGTGCTAATGAACCACCAAACCAACTTCTAAGGCGTAGCACAAGAGTGAGGAAGAATCCATCCAATTGGGTTAACACACGTGTGTACTATAACAACAAGGCAGTAGCTCATCCAACACAAGTTATGTGCATCTTAGCCCACGTTCCAATAGCTCATCAAGCTTTTACCAGCAAGATTGATCAACACTTCATCCCTAATACCTATGAAGAAGCCAAGGAGCACAAGGTTTGGAGAGATGCTGTGGATAATGAGCATGGAGCAATGGAGAGGAATCACACTTGGGACGAATCTGAACTTCCAAAAGGGAAGAAGGCTGTAACGTCAAGATGGCTTTTCACCATCAAATACAAAAGTAATGGAGAAATTGAACGCCACAAATCAAGACTTGTAGCGAGGGGGTTTACTCAAACCTATGGAGAAGACTACCACGACACATTTGCTCCGGTTGCCAAACTCCATACGGTACGTGTAGTGTTGTCTTTAGCTACTAATCTTGATTGGGAATTGTGGCAGATGGATGTCAAGAATGCATTCCTACAAGGAGAACTGGAGGATGAGGTATACATGCATCCTCCACCGGGATTGGAGCACATTGTGGCACCAGGAAATGTCTTAAGGCTTCGGAAAGCTATCTATGGTCTTAAACAATCTCCTAGAGCTTGGTATCATAAGTTGAGTCAAACCTTACGTGACCATGGATTTAGGAAGTCTGAGGCAGACCACACCCTCTTCACACTACAAGGTAAGGATGGAATTGTTGTTGTCCTTGTGTATGTGGATGATATCATCATCACCGGGAGTGACAAAACGGGTATCAAAGGTATCAAAACACACCTTCATTCTGTTTTTGACATTAAGGATTTGGGCGAAATGAAGTACTTTCTTGGCATTGAAGTGTGCCGATCGAAGGAAGGCCTCTTCTTGTCTCAAAGGAAGTACACATTTGATCTTTTGAATGAGTGTGATGTAGGTACAAGGATTGCAAAGACACCACTTGAGGATGCCTACAAAGCAACGTGCAAGGGGGAGAAAGAGGATGAACCATTTGAAGATGTACATCTATACAGGAAAATGGTTGGTAAGTTGATTTATCTTACTATAACTAGACCGGATTTGTGTTTTGCAGTGAACCGAGTAAGTCAACATATGCAAGCACCGAAGAAGTGCCATTGGGAAATGGTGGATCGCATCTTGAGATATCTCAAAGGAACTTCAGAGCAAGGCATATGGATGGGAAGAAATGACAACACAACTCTTGTTGGATACTGTGATGCGGATTGGGCTGGAGATAGGCAAGACCGCAAGTCTACCACCGGGTATTGCATGTTCCTTGGAGGCAATTTAGTCACTTGGAAGAGCAAGAAGCAGAAGGTGGTGTCATGCTCAAGTGCCGAGGCTGAATATAGAGCTATGAGGAAGCTCACAGATGAACTTATATGGCTAAAGGCGTTGCTCAAAGATTTGGGGATTGAGACTCAAGAACCAATCACAATGCATTGTGATAATCAAGCTGCCATTCACATTGCCTCTAACTCAGTCTTCCATGAAAGAACAAAGCATATAGAGGTTGATTGCCACAAGGTTCGAGAAAAGGTGGAGCAAGGAGTGATCTTGGCATGTTACACAAGGAGCTCAGATCAATTGGCTGACATTTTCACTAAGGCTGCAAGCTCAAAGGTGTGTGAGTTTGTATATGAGAAGCTTGGACTAATTAATTTGTCCAAGGCGTAACAATGAACCATACTCTTTTTCCCTTAGTTGGTTTTGTCCCAAAAAGGGTTTTCCACTTAGGTTTTTAACGAGGTGGGGAGTTACAACTTTCAAGCTTGTTCCTAATGATCCACATTATGGATTCAAGCTTGAGGGGGAGTGTTAAACTAAAAGAGTTAAATAGCTGGAGTATAAGACAAGCTTCAGTTGGAGTGCTAAACAAGGAACCGAGTAAAAGGAAGGGTCTAACTACAAAGAAGAACTTGGTTAGCATTGTTGGAAAGGAACTAAGTCACATGTGTGGTAACTTGGCTCAGAAAAGTCACATGTGACTCCTTGAAGACCGTTGGAACATATTGGGAAAAGTCTTCCCTTCCCTTTTGTTATGGCAGATTTGGTTTGTACCCATTTCGGGTAAGTTTTGTCTTTAGTGTTTGGACTGTATAAAAGAGTGTAATGTGTATGTATAGGTAGGGTTTTCGTGTGCTCTTACTATATATATGTTGTAAACCACATTTGTAAAGCTTAAGAAATGAGAAGACTCTTCTTCCAACTCTCTCTTTCTCAATTCTCAATCAGATTCTCTTCTTCTCTAATCACATACTATTGAGAATTTTCACAACATTGACCTTCTTGCAACATATGAGACCAACCTAAGGTTCTTAGCACACTTTCTCAAGTCGAAACGACATTAGATTGCCTTGAACTTAACAAAAAGAGATCACATGTCTAGAAGTAGTATATGAATACGAACAGCTCAAAGGATCAAGCTAGATTTCATAACTCGACGAAAGTAGTTCATGACGGTTCACAGATAATCATAACTTCTAGCGTAAGAGAACAATCACATAGTTGCAACATGAGAGCACCCTAAGTTGCTTTGCACACTTTCTCATGTCAAAGCAACATTACATGTGCCTTGAACTAAGCAAAAAGAGATCCTATGTGTAAAAGTCCTAGATTAGCACGAATAGCTCAAACGACCACGCTAGACCTCATAACTAAACCAAAGTAGTTCATGAAAGTTCACCGATAATCATAACTTCTAACTTAAGAGAACAATGACCTTCTTGCAACATATGACACCAACCTAATTCGCTTAGCACACTTTCTCATATCGAAGTGACAGTACATTGCCTTGAACTTAGCATATAGAGATCACATGTGTAGAAGTACTATATGAACACGGATAGCTCAAAAGATCAAGCTAGACTTCACAACACAACTAAAGTAGTGCATGACGGTTCACATATAATCATAACTTCTAGCGTAAAGAACATTCACATAGTTGCAACATAGAGAGCAACCTAAGTTGCTTTGCACACTTTCTCATGTCAAAGCGACATTACATGTGCCTTGAACATAACAAAAAGAGATCACATGTGTAGAAATCCTAGATAAGCACGAATAGAACAAACGACCACACTAGACCTCATAACTAAACAAAAGTAGTTCATGACGGTTCACCGATAATTGGAACTTCTATTTTAAGAGAACATTGACCTTCTTGCAACATATGAGACCAACCTAAGGTTCTTAGCACACTTTCTCAAGTCGAAACGACATTAGATTGCCTTGAACTTAACAAAAAGAGATCACATGTCTAGAAGTAGTATATGAATACGAACAGCTCAAAGGATCAAGCTAGATTTCATAACTCGACGAAAGTAGTTCATGACGGTTCACAGATAATCATAACTTCTAGCGTAAGAGAACAATCACATAGTTGCAACATGAGAGCACCCTAAGTTGCTTTGCACACTTTCTCATGTCAAAGCAACATTACATGTGCCTTGAACTAAGCAAAAAGAGATCTTATGTGTAAAAGTCCTAGATTAGCACGAATAGCTCAAACGACCACGCTAGAACTCATAACTCAACCAAAGTAGTTCATGATGGTACCGATAATCATAACTTCTAACTTAAGAGAACAATGACCTTCTTGCAACATATGAGACCTACCTAAGTTGCTTAGCAAATTTTCTCATATCGAAGCGACATTACATTGCCTTGAACTTAGCATATAGAGATCACATGTGTAGAAGTACTATATGAACACGGTTAGCTCAAAAGATCAAGCTAGACTTCACAAAATAACTAAATTAGTGCATGACGGTTCACATATAATCATAACTTCTAGCGTAAAAGAACAATCACATAGTTGCAACATATGAAAGCAACCTAAGTTGCTTTGCACACTTTCTCATGTCAAAGCGACATTACATGGGCCTTGAACATAGGAAAAAGAGATCACATGTGTAGAAATCCTAGATAAGCACGAATAGCTCAAACGACCACGCTAGACCTCATAACTAAACCAAAGTAGTTCATGAAAGTTCACCGATAATCATAACTTCTAACTTAAGAGAACAATGACCTTCTTGCAACATATGACACCAACCTAATTCACTTAGCACACTTTCTCATATCGAAGTGACATTACATTGCCTTGAACTTAGCATATAGAGATCACATGTGTAGAAGTACAATATGAACACGGATAGCTCAAAAGATCAAGCTAGACTTCACAACACAAATAAAGTAGTGCATGACGGTTCACATATAATCATAACTTCTAGCGTAAAGAACATTCACATAGTTGCAACATAGAGAGCAACCTAAGTTGCTTTGCACACTTTCTCATGTCAAAGCGACATTACATGGGCCTTGAACTTAACAAAAAGAGATCACATGTGTAGAAATCCTAGATAAGCACGAATAGAACAAACGACCACACTAGACCTCATAACTAAACCAAAGTAGTTCATAACGGTTCACCGATAATTGGAACTTCTATTTTAAGAGAACATTGACCTTCTTGCAACATATGAGACCAACCTAAGGTTCTTAGCACACTTTCTCAAGTCGAAACGACATTAGATTGCCTTGAACTTAACAAAAAGAGATCACATGTCTAGAAGTAGTATATGAATACGAACAGCTCAAAGGATCAAGCTAGATTTCATAACTCGACGAAAGTAGTTCATGACGGTTCACAGATAATCATAACTTCTAGCGTAAGAGAACAATCACATAGTTGCAACATGAGAGCACCCTAAGTTGCTTTGCACACTTTCTCATGTCAAAGCAACATTACATGTGCCTTGAACTAAGCAAAAAGAGATCCTATGTGTAAAAGTCCTAGATTAGCACGAATAGCTCAAACGACCACGCTAGAACTCATAACTCAACCAAAGTAGTTCATGACGGTACCGATAATCATAACTTCTAACTTAAGAAAACAATGACCTTCTTGCAACATATGAGACCTACCTAAGTTGCTTAGCAAATTTTCTCATATCGAAGCGACATTACATTGCCTTGAACTTAGCATATAGAGATCACATGTGTAGAAGTACTATATGAACACGGTTAGCTCAAAAGATCAAGCTAGACTTCACAAAATAACTAAATTAGTGCATGACGGTTCACATATAATCATAACTTCTAGCGTAAAAGAACAATCACATAGTTGCAACATATGAAAGCAACCTAAGTTGCTTTGCACACTTTCTCATGTCAAAGCGACATTACATGGGCCTTGAACATAGGAAAAAGAGATCACATGTGTAGAAATCCTAGATAAGCACGAATAGCTCAAACGACCACGCTAGACCTCATAACTAAACCAAAGTAGTTCATGAAAGTTCACCGATAATCATAACTTCTAACTTAAGAGAACAATGACCTTCTTGCAACATATGACACCAACCTAATTCACTTAGCACACTTTCTCATATCGAAGTGACATTACATTGCCTTGAACTTAGCATATAGAGATCACATGTGTAGAAGTACAATATGACCACGGATAGCTCAAAAGATCAAGCTAGACTTCACAACACAAATAAAGTAGTGCATGACGGTTCACATATAATCATAACTTCTAGCGTAAAGAACATTCACATAGTTGCAACATAGAGAGCAACCTAAGTTGCTTTGCACACTTTCTCATGTCAAAGCGACATTACATGGGCCTTGAACTTAACAAAAAGAGATCACATGTGTAGAAATCCTAGATAAGCACGAATAGAACAAACGACCACACTAGACCTCATAACTAAACCAAAGTAGTTCATGACGGTTCACCGATAATTGGAACTTCTATTTTAAGAGAACATTGACCTTCTTGCAACATATGAGACCAACCTAAGGTTCTTAGCACACTTTCTCAAGTCGAAACGACATTAGATTGCCTTGAACTTAACAAAAAGAGATCACATGTCTAGAAGTAGTATATGAATACGAACAGCTCAAAGGATCAAGCTAGATTTCATAACTCGACGAAAGTAGTTCATGACGGTTCACAGATAATCATAACTTCTAGCGTAAGAGAACAATCACATAGTTGCAACATGAGAGCACCCTAAGTTGCTTTGCACACTTTCTCATGTCAAAGCAACATTACATGTGCCTTGAACTAAGCAAAAAGAGATCCTATGTGTAAAAGTCCTAGATTAGCACTAATAGCTCAAACGACCACGCTAGAACTCATAACTCAACCAAAGTAGTTCATGACGGTACCGATAATCATAACTTCTAACTTAAGAGAACAATGACCTTCTTGCAACATATGAGACCTACCTAAGTTGCTTAGCAAATTTTCTCATATCGAAGCGACATTACATTGCCTTGAACTTAGCATATAGAGATCACATGTGTAGAAGTACTATATGAACACGGTTAGCTCAAAAGATCAAGCTAGACTTCATAAAATAACTAAATTAGTGCATGACGGTTCACATATAATCATAACTTCTAGCGTAAAAGAACAATCACATAGTTGCAACATATGAAAGCAACCTAAGTTGCTTTGCACACTTTCTCATGTCAAAGCGACATTACATGGGCCTTGAACATAGGAAAAAGAGATCACATGTGTAGAAATCCTAGATAAGCACGAATAGCTCAAACGACCACGCTAGACCTCATAACTAAACCAAAGTAGTTCATGAAAGTTCACCGATAATCATAACTTCTAACTTAAGAGAACAATGACCTTCTTGCAACATATGACACCAACCTAATTCGCTTAGCACACTTTCTCATATCGAAGTGACATTACATTGCCTTGAACTTAGCATATAGAGATCACATGTGTAGAAGTACAATATGAACACGGATAGCTCAAAAGATCAAGCTAGACTTCACAACGCAACTAAAGTAGTGCCTGACGGTTCACATATAATTATAACTTCTAGCGTAAAGAACATTCACATAGTTGCAACACAGAGAGCAACCTAAATTGCTTTGCACACTTTCTCATGTCAAAGCGACATTACATGGGCCTTGAACTTAGCAAAAAGAGATCACATGTGTAGAAATCCTAGATAAGCACGAATAGAACAAACAACCACACTAGACCTCATAACTAAACCAAAGTAGTTCATGACGGTTCACCGATAATTGGAACTTCTATTTTAAGAGAACATTGACCTTCTTGCAACATATGGAATCATTAAGAGGTACCAAAACCCCTTCCTTTCATTATAAATACCATTGCATATTTTTCAATTGACTTGCTTTTACATTTCTTTTACTTAGCTTGCTTTTGCATATTTTTCACTTGGCTTGCTGGTCTAGGATCCTCTTTCGGACTTTTATACACACAAGGGACTGTGTGATTTAAGTTTGGGGGAGGGTTCTAGAGGATATTTGACTTTGTTTTCTGTGGTTCTTAGTTTTTATTCTTGCATTTGATCATATTGCATCACATCTAAGGAATAGAAAAACCAAAAAAAAAAAAAAAAATGAAAAACTCGAAAATGCATAAGTCAAAAACAGAGTGTTCATATAGTTGCATTGCATTCATATAGGATTGAGTCTAGAGTTTCGGGAATCATCTTGCTAGATAGGTAGACTTGCTAGGTTGATTGGCTAGTAACCATAGTGAACTCTTAGACTTGCGTTTTTCCCTCTTGAACACTGATAGGTAGATCATTAACCTTTGAAACCAATACTTAGGTTGTGTCTCGAAAAGAACCTGATTTGTTACCTCATAATCGAATTTTATTTTCCAAATTAGGGGCTTGAGATACATTGCATAAGATCCTTCCTTAGGTTCAGCTAGCTAAGTAAAAAGAAAAGCATGAGGTGAATATAGAATCATCCTTCTCAAAACTCGGCTCAAAATATATGGTCTAAAATGAACGGGGATTGTGCGTAAACCCGTACCTTCTTGTGTTTCATCAATAAAACCATTTCGATATCGCCTAAAATGAACCGGGACTGTGCGTAAACCCGTACTTTTTCGCGTCTCATTGATAAAGCTAATACATCGATGCCTAAGGTGAACCGGGACTGTGCGTAAACCCGTACTTTTTCGTGCTTCATTGATAAGCTAAAGCCAATAAAAACGAGTAAAGAGTTGAGAAGTGATCTAAAATGCTTAAACCATTAGTGACTAGCTGAATTTGAGGAAGTTGTATCCCAAAGTCTTTGATTAATAGCCCCTTTTGCGGACTGCACTTGAAAGAAATAGGTTTCGAATCTGAATTTCTTAAGAGACCAACTAAGTGTTAGGGAATAATCGGTCTTGATGCTAAGCCTTGATGAAAGTAAATTGTGGTTCTTACAAAAGAATGAGGTTTCACTTGTGGGTTACAGTTTTTCGATTTTGGCAGGTCATTTGTTTAAGTAAGATGTTCCCATTGTTAGCAACTTCTCTTCCTTCTTAGTTCGATGCACATTTGCTTGAGGGCAAGCAAAGACTAAGTTTGGGGGAGTTGATGTGTCTGCATTTTACCACATTTTAGGACCATTATTTAGCATGTTTTGCATTCATACTTGCATTATTATCATTGTTTTAGGTTCCTTTTAGCATAATTTGCATTATTAGTATCGGGCATTGCATACATTGCATAAAAGGGACTTTTAGGTACTTTTTGGAGCTTATCACGAAGTATTTTGGAGTACAAGAAGACCAATGAGGAATCGACTGGTCTAAGGTTGAAGTTCAAGATGCAAACCAGAAGATTTGTCACTCGAGTCTCCGACACTCGAGCATGACACTCGACCATCACTTGGTCGAGTGCCTTTACGGACCAGAACTGAGACTTTAGACGAAGATTGAATCTTTGGGCTTCTCTGCGAAAAAGGCCCATCAAAAGCCCCTTTGTGCAAGCCCAATTATCTTTTAGTTCTTTTCTATTTTTCTTTCTTAGGGAAATTTCCTTTTAACTTTTAAAAGGAAATTCCCATTTTTCTTTCAAGGGAATTTTTCCCTTTTTCTCTTTAAGTATTTTTCCTTTTTCTTTAAGATCTTTTGATCTATAAATTGTACTAGAATTTCTACTTTCAATATACAATCTTTTCCAGCAAAATTTCGAGTTCTTTCTTTTAGCAATTTACGGTTTTAAGTCTTAAGTTTATGCAATTGATTTTCGATTTTAAGTCTATGTTTTATTTCATGAATTCTGAGTAAGTTAGTCTAGGGTTCTTGAGGAAAGGGTGAGATTAGGGGAAAACTTAGGGATTTCTAGATTTGTCTATGTTTAAATAAGGTCTTAGATCTCTTTAGTTTAAGTGTTCTTAATGCTTGTTTCTTTCTGATCAATTGAAATTCGATCTCTTGGTGAATCCCCCCCGAGAGGCGTTTGGGGAATCACTTGAACATGCTTAAATTAAGATAGCATCTTCCTAGCTCAAGAGATTGATTGTCTAGGGTGTTATTAGGCTTTGTAAGGTCCATACTTAAGGCCTCTTGAATTTCCAATCGTTGGGCGAGAGTCAAGTCAGGTTGTCTTTTAGGAGAGGTCCCATTGCGCGAGAGCGAATGTGATTACTTAGTGATTCCTTGCTTAGAGGTCATCTAAATAGGTTGATAGATAAGTCTAGAACCCCTAGCAATACCCTAATCATTGATCCTAATCCTCGAGAACCCGTTTTTCCTTATTGAATTTTCGTGATTTTAATACTCTGCTTTAGGTTGAGATTTCGTGTTGCACTTTATTAGTTTCATTATTGCTTTACTTTTAATGCTCTGTCTTACATTCTAATACTCTGTTTCATTTTTAGCATTTTTTAGATTTCGTTGTCACCTAGGATAGATCACCACTCACTAAAACCGAATTTGGCTTAGATTAGAATAAGTAGATTATATCTTGATTGCTAGTTACTCTCCCAGTGGATTGACACCATACTGTACTGCAATTGATTACATAAACAGTTTGGTATTTGAGAAAACACCGTAAAAACTTGTTTATCATAAAACGTGAGAAAAATGTATTTTCTAGGATTGTTCGAAAATACCTCAACGTCGGGTTTCGGATCAGTGATGCCTTAGATCGGGAGGATGAGAATCTGCTCCTTGTTGATGCAATCGACCTCCACACATCATCCAACTCAGCTCTATCGAAATCGGGTCCATAATTTTCGGACTCGGCCTTCGGGAACTCGAAGAGGTCCCTAAGTGCTTTGAATGTCATTCGATAGTCCCTTCCTCTTATTGCAAAGAAGATGTAACCGCCACCTTGCTTTTCTTGGAGATTCTTGTTTTCAGCATCGTATAGAACGATTTGAACCGTTGCTAAAAACTGAAGAGTCTCTTCTTTGTAAGCTCTTTGTGGATATTGCACAAATGTGGACAGCCCACAATTTTGCAACATGAGATCCACATCTCTTGTTATCCCCATTGCGGTTAGCGCTTCCTTGCATGGATAGCGGGTACCTAAAAAATCCATCCTCCGCAGATCACTTAGTGCCCTTGCCGAATTATGCCTCTCCTTCATCTCTTTCTCTCTTTTTCCGGCAAGAATTATCTCTCTTGCTTCTGCCGCCTCTCTTTCACCATATCCATCTTCACGGAGTGTTTCAGCAGCAAGGTCTGGGTCCAATTCGTCTTCATCCATGTATTCTCCTCTTTCTTCCAACTCATTCTCAGACTGCACTTCCATCCTCCTCTTCTCTTTTCTGCCGGGTCTGCTTGCGGCCATGGAAGACTCTCCTTGTAAAGGATTGCTTCTGGATCGAGCATTATTTTTGGCTCTGAGGCGGAGGAGGTTGGCCTTGTTGGATTTTCCGTCTGTCATGGTGAAAGTAAGTCGGAGGAAGAGCAAGTATTCGGACACTCGAACAAGACACTCGAGCAGAGGTGATCGAGTGTAGTGGATGAACAAAAAGAGGGACGATTTGCTTCTGTAAAAGAGAGAACAACTAGAGAGAAATGTTAGAGAGAGAATGTATTTCGTGTGAATGGAAGGAGAGAGGCTCCTCCTCCTTTTATAGAGGAGAAAAAACAAGGGGGAGCCTTTTCAAATTCAAAATTTGAACTTGGATTAAATCAAATCTTTTTGAATTAAATGGAAAAGATATTGCATTAAAGAAAGATTTAACCCATTTTTCGGAGTAAATGTCTCCCCTTTCTCAGCTTTTGGCAGTTATAGGCTTGGAGGTATGTGAATAGGCATGAAGGCGGGACGCTCGAGGCCTGACACTCGAGCAGGTTTGGTCGAGTGTCAGTCTGCCAAAAGCTGGCTGATGCTCGAGTGGGACACTCGACCAGGCGTGGTCGAGTGTTGTCCCATCTTGTCGGTTTTGACCCTACTAATCCTATGTGGGCCCTATTTTCCTGCAAAAGAGACCCAAAAGACCTTCCAAGTGCATGTAAGTCGAAATAGATGTATGAAAAAATGATAAAATAGCAAATTTGTAAGTAATTATGCGAAAAGAAAGAAATTGAATGTATATACAGAGGATACCTTTGGGATTGCCTCCCAACTGCGCTTGTTTATAGTCTCAAGCTCGACTTTCCTCCTTTTTATTGGAGAGGAGGTGGTTCATCGAGCAGAACCGAAGTTCCCTCGGGAATCGTGCTTTTTGCCAAGTAAGGCTTTACTCTATGACCGTTTACAGTGAATCCTTCTCCATTGCTGTTGGCTAAAGTGACTGCTCCATAAGGTAAAACTTGTAATACTTTGAACGGACCAGACCACTTCGATCGTAGCTTTCCTGGAAATAGCTTGAGTCTTGAGTTAAAGAGTAGCACTTGATCACCAACTTTGATTGTTTTCCGCTGGATCTTTTTGTCATGAGCTGCTTTTGTTCGATCCTTGTATGCTTTTGAGCTGTCATATGCTTCGAGTCTGATTTCTTCGAGTTCATGTAAGTCCATTTGCCTCTTCTCTTGTGCTGTCTTGATATCAAAATTCAAGAGTTTGGTTGCCCAAATCGATTTGTACTCTATCTCAACTGGTAAATGGCATGATTTTCCATAGAGTAATTGAAAAGGTGTGCGGCCAATAGGTGTTTTGAAAGCAGTCCTATAGGCCCAAAGAGTATCATCCAATTTGGCGGCCCAATCACGTTTGGACAGCCCAACTATCTTCATCAAAATCGATTTGATTTGTCTATTAGAGACTTCAACTTGTCCGCTGGTTTCAGGATGATAAGGAGTTGCCACTTTGTGTTTAACCCCATGTTTCTTAAGCAAATTCTCGAAAACCTTGTTGACAAAATGGGATCCTCCATCGCTAATCACAACTCTTGGCACACCAAATCTGGGAAATATAATATGTTTGAAGAGCATAAGTACCACCTTTGCATCGTTTGTAGGAGCTGCAATAGGTTCTACCCATTTAGAGACATAATCCACAGCAACCAAAATGTAACTGTTTCCTAAAGAAGGAGGCTTAAATGGTCCCATGAAATCGATTCCCCAACAGTCAAACACTTCTATCTCCAAGATCGGATTCTGCGGCATCTCATTCCTCTTGCTTGTACTACCCATTCTTTGGCAGCAATCACATCTGGATATGAACTCTTGGCAGTCTTTAAAAATAGATGGCCACCATAATCCGGATTGAAGGATTTTTTGTGCTGTTTTGAACGCAGCAAAGTGTCCTCCATAAGTAGATCCATGACAATGTTCCAAAATTCCATTGACTTCCTCTTCTGATACACATTTTCTGAATAGTCCATCAGATCCTTGCTTGTATAGATAAGGCTCATCCCAAAAATACTGCCTTACATCCCTAAAAAATTTCTTCCTTTGATGATAATTCAAGGTTTTAGGCAGCTCTCCTCCGACCAAATAGTTTACTAAATCGGCATACCATGGTAAACATGTTCCCATAAACTTCGATCCGATCGAAAAACGCCTTCTTTGTCTGTGGGTTTGACACTCGAGCAGGTGGTGCTCGAGTGTCACGGTCGAGTGTTCGGTGGAAAAACTCAACAGCTGCTCTTCAGGCATAGAATCATTCATTGGAAGGGTTTCTTCAACCTGTATTCTTGATAAGTGATCAGCAACACCGTTTTCAACCCCTGGTTTATCGACTATCTCCATGTCGAATTCTTGTAGCAACAAAATCCATCTAAGCAGTCTAGGCTTAGCATCCTTCTTTTACATCAAGTATCTTAGAGCTGCATGATCAGTATGTACAACAACTTTTGATCCAACCAGATAGGACCGGAATTTCTCAAAGGCGAACACAACTGCAAGCAATTCCTTCTCCGTGGTGGCGTATTTCACCTGGGCTTCGTCTAGTGTTCTACTAGCATAGTAGATCACATTCAGTTTCTTGTCTATCTTCTGTCCCAGAACTACTCCAACAGCATAGTCACTAGCATCACACATTATCTCAAAAGGGAGATTCCAATCGGGTGCTTGAACTATTGGTGCTGTTATCAAGGCGTCTTTGAGTTCGAGAAAAGCCTTGAGGCATTCCTCGTCAAAGACGAAATCCGCCTCTTTACAAATGAGACGAGTCAAAGGTCTAGCAGTTTTCAAGAAGTCTTTGATGAACCGCCTATAGAATCCTGCATGTCCCAAGAAACTCCTAATGTCTTTGACCGTTTTCGGCGGTTGTAACTGAACCATAGCCTCTATCTTGGCTTTGTCGACTTCAATGCCCCTTTCAGAAATCTTATGGCCTAAAACGATCCCTTCTCTCACCATAAAGTGGCATTTCTCCCAATTAAGCATTAAATCCGTCTCAACGCACCTAGATAGAACCCTGCACAAGTTTGACAAACAAGAGGAGAAGGAAGAACCATAGACAGAGAAATCGTCCATGAACACTTTGACCATCTCCTCAATCAGATCCGAAAATATAGAAGTCATGCAACGTTGAAAAGTAGCAGGTGCATTACAAAGACCAAATGGCATTCTCCTATATGCAAATGTACCATAAGGGCAAGTAAAGGTTGTTTTTTCCTGATCATTTGGATGTATAGGGATTTGGAAAAATCCACTATATCCATCAAGGAAACAATAATATGAATGATTAGCCAACCTTTCAAGCATTTGGTCTATGAATGGCAAAGGATAATGATCTTTTCTAGATGCAGAATTCAATTTCCTAAAATCAATGCACATTCTATGTCCTGTAATGGTTCTAGTTGAAATCAAGTCATCATTTTCGTTTCTAATGACAGTGACCCCTCCCTTTTTAGGCACACAATGCACAGGAGACACCCATTTACTATCAGAAATAGGATAGATTATATCAGCATCTAACAGTTTTAAAATTTCTTTCTTAACGACCTCCTTTAAATTCGGATTCAATCTCCTTTGAGGTTCCCTGCTAGAATAAGATTCATTTTCAAGGTGAATTCTGTGTGTGCATAAATCGGGAGAGATCCCTCTAATGTCAGAGAGTGAGTATCATAAGGCTTTTCTAAACCGTCTTAATTCAGAAAGCAACATGTTTAACTTATCATCACTCAATGCATTATTTACTATTACTGGATAAGTAGAGTTAGATCCAAGAAATGCGTACCTGAGCCCGGAGGGGAGTGGTTTGAGTTCCACTTTCGGCGATTTGAGCTCCGACCAGTCATCATCGAGCGGACACTCGACCTTAGTGTGGTCGAGTGTTATGGTCGAGTGTTGATTTCCAGAGGCTAAATCGGAATGCTCGAGCTTGGTGTGCTCGAGTGTTGAGGTCGAGTGTAAAGTTTCGAACTGTTTTTCACCTTTCAGTGATTTGCAAGAGTAGGCTTTTGTAGACCTCAGTTTCTTCGTATATGTATCCATCACAACCGTCTTTTATCAAAGCAGTACCAAGGTGGTCTTTCTCCATCAATTCTCCAAACAGGTCCTTTGAAAGATCATCTATTTCTTGTACCACGAACAGTTGACCCTCAATGGTCGGTTTTTTCATTATGTCACTAATGTTGAAAGTCATCTTGAAATCTTTCCCAAGGTTGAGTTCGATTTCTCCTTTTGGCACATTGATCACAGCTCCTGCAGTGGCTAAGAAGGGCCTTCCAAACAGCAAAGGGTCCTTTGGTTCTTCTCCCATATCTAGAACAACGAAATCCGTGGGGATTTCTACTCCTCCAACCCGAACTGGTAAGTCTTCTAGAATTCCATGTGGAATCCTAACCGATCTGTCAGCCAGTACCAAAGATATCTTACAAGACTTGTATCTATCGAACCCTAATCGTTTGGCGACTGTTAGAGGCATTAGGCTGATCGATGCCCCTAAATCACACAAGCAACTCCTGAATGTGAGAGGTCCAAGCGAACATGGAATTGTGAATGTTCCTGGATCATCGAGCTTCTTAGGCACAACCTTTCTTTGTATAATAGCACTGACCTCGTGAGTTAACACAACCATCCCTTCAACTTCTTGTGTTCTGTCTCTGACTGCGTCTTTCAAAAACTTTTGATAAGGGGGCATTAGCATAAAGGCGTCTAGAATTGGTATTTTCACTTCAACGTCCCTCATCTGCTTTTCAAAGAGAGCTTTGTACTTGTCTGCAACATCCTTTTTGAATCTCTGCGGAAAAGGAAGCTATGGTTTGAAAGGAGGTGGAGCAAACGTCTTTGGGTCTTTTTGTATATCGGTTGTGTTTCTAGACTGATCTTCGGACACTCGAGCAGGTGGTGCTCGAGTGTGTTGGTCGAGTGTCACGGATTTTGGCTTTTTCGTGCTGATTTCTGTCTGTTCTTCGACCAAATCATCCTCCCCTTCTGGAAGGACACTGTCCTCAGTGTTCTCTGTTGGTTCAGCACGAATTAGCAATTCACGGCCACTGCGGAGTGTAGTGGCGTTGGCGTGATACTCCTTAGGATTTTGAACAGCTTTTCCAGGTAGCTGTCCGGTTTGTTTGTTGGTTGATGAAGATCCTTGTTGATTCTCTACATATTTGAGACGAGCATTGAGAGTCTCAAATTTGCAGTTGAGTTCATTATGTGAAGCATCGATCTTAGCATGTACTTCAGCAAATTTCCGTGTTAATTCGGAAGCGCTGGCTGTCTGTCCCTTTAGTATCTGCTGCAAGATGTCCATCACTTCAGGTGTTTGTGGTGGTGGTTGGGTGTTGTATCCAGTAGGTGGTTGGTGGTGTGTTTGCTGGTACTGTTGTTTGGGTATGAATGGTTTTGATTGTGGTTGCGGATGTGGTTTTGGTGGGTACACCTGGTCGTTTGGATTTGCTACATTTGTGTTTCTGTAGGATAGGTTGGGGTTAGGTTTATAGCTGTTGAATTGTCTGAAATTGTTGCTTTGGTTCTGTACGAAATTGACCTCTTCAACCTCGTCATCCTCTTCTTCAACCCGTTCTGTTTCACTGACATGGTGTACTTGCTTATGATGAGCTGAAAGTAGCTTGTCTAGTTTGTCTTGTATGGCTTTGAGCTCCTTTCTACTAACCATATCTGAATCCGTTACGCCTCTAGGAGTTCGATCATAGTCTTCACTGTATTGGCCGTCTGCTTGAGCTAAATTCTCCACTAATTCCCATCCATCATCGACATCTTTATTCAGAAAATTCCCATTGCTGGCTGTATCTAGCAACATGCGTATCTTTGGGATCACGCCTCTGTAGAGAGTACTGAGAAGGGACTCAGTAGTGAAACCGTGATGAGGACATTGCGATTGGTACATCTTGAATCGTTCCCAAGCCTCAGAGAATGTTTCTGAATGGTTTTGCTTAAAACCAGAGATGGAATTGCGAAGTTTCGCAGTTCTGGAATTTGAAAAGAATTTGCCTAGAAATGCTTCTTTGCAGGCGTTCCATGATGTGATAGATCCTTGTGGCAAGTGTTTTTCCCATAGATGTGCTTTGTCTCCAAGAGAGAAAGGAAACAATCGCAATTTCAGAGCATCCTCACTAACCCCGTTTATTTTTGTTAGACTGGTTAGTCTTTCAAATTCATCAAGATGATCAAGTGGGTCCTCAGAAGGTAAACCATGAAATTTACTGTTCTGAACCATGGAGATCATTCCACTCCTAATCTCAAAGTTGTTGTTGGCGATGGTGATGTGTCTGCATTTTACCACATTTTAGGACCATTATTTAGCATGTTTTGCATTCATACTTGCATTATTATCGTTGTTTTAGGTTCCTTTTAGCATAATTTGCATTATTAGTATCGGGCATTGCATACATTGCATAAAAGGGACTTTTAGGTACTTTTTGGAGCTTATCACGAAGTATTTCGGAGTACAAGAAGACCAATGAGGAATCGACTGTTCTAAGGTCGAAGTTCAAGATGCAAACTAGAAGATTTGTCACTCGAGTCTCCGACACTCGAGCATGACACTCGACCATCACTTGGTCGAGTGCCTTTACGGACCAGAACTGAGACTTTAGACGAAGATTGAATCTTTGGGCTTCTCTGCGAAAAAGGCCCATCAAAAGCCCCTTTGTGCAAGCCCAATTATCTTTTAGTTCTTTTCTATTTTTCTTTCTTAGGGAAATTTCCTTTTAACTTTTAAAAGGAAATTCCCATTTTTCTTTCAAGGGAATTTTTCCCTTTTTCTCTTTAAGTATTTTTCCTTTTTCTTTAAGATCTTTTGATCTATAAATTGTACTAGAATTTCTACTTTCAATATACAATCTTTTCCAGCAAAATTTCGAGTTCTTTCTTTTAGCAATTTACGATTTTAAGTCTTAAGTTTATGCAATTGATTTTTGATTTTAAGTCTATGTTTTATTTCATGAATTCTGAGTAAGTTAGTCTAGGGTTCTTGAGGAAAGGGTGAGATTAGGGGAAAACTTAGGGATTTCTAGGTTTGTCTATGTTTAAATAAGGTCTTAGATCTCTTTAGTTTAAGTGTTCTTAATGCTTGTTTCTTTCTGATCAATTGAAATTCGATCTCTTGGTGAATCCCCCCCGAGAGGCGTTTGGGGAATCACTTGAACATGCTTAAATTAAGATAGCATCTTCCTAGCTCAAGAGATTGATTGTCTAGGGTGTTATTAGGCTTTGTAAGGTCCATACTTAAGGCCTCTTGAATTTCCAATCGTTGGGCGAGAGTCAAGTCAGGTTGTCTTTTAGGAGAGGTCCCATTGCGCGAGAGCGAATGTGATTACTTTGTGATTCCTTGCTTAGAGGTCATCTAAATAGGTTGATAGATAAGTCTAGAACCCCTAGGAATACCCTAATCATTGATCCTAATCCTCGAGAACCCGTTTTTTTCCTTATTGAATTTTCGTGATTTTAATACTCTGCTTTAGGTTGAGATTTCGTGTTGCACTTTATTAGTTTCATTATTGCTTTACTTTTAATGCTCTATTTTACATTCTAATACTCTGTTTCATTTTTAGCATTTTTAAGATTTCATTATCACCTAGGATAGATCACCACTTGCTAAAACCGAATCTGGCTTAGATTAGAATAAGTAGATTATATCTTGATTGCTAGTTACTCTCCCAGTGGATTGACACCATACTGTACTGCAATTGATTACATAAACAGTTTGCTATTTGAGAAAACACCGCAAAAACATGTTTATCAAAATTGGCGCCGTTGCCAACTGGGATTAGTTAGCTACAATTAGGAAAATCACTTTTCTGAGACTAAGTTTTATTACCCTATTATTCTAAAATCGTTTCTGGTTTTCTCTTTGTTTTAAGGTACACTCGATCAACAAGCTCGACCAACACAACTCGAGCTCGTTGATTTTTCTTCTGTATCCGGAGAGCTCTAGCAGAACCAAGAAACACTCGATCACTACACTCGAGCACCACCCGCTCGAGTGTCATTTCCGACGAAACAAATCACTTGTATGAATACCAGATCCCGTGGTAGTGAAGACCTCATTCCATACTCTGACAAGATAGACCGTTTGCCTCGTGAATACTTGCGAGAACAACGGAACAGATTGAACGAAGAATACACGGATCAGGTTAACATGGAAGAACAAGTACAAGCTACTGAACTAGGAACTCGTCCTAGGAGAGTTAGACACATTGGTGCCGGTGATGCTCCCAGTATCCACACTCAACGCCATGGAATTGTCCCACTAGCCATCGCCAACAACAACTTTGAGATTAAGAGTGGAATGATCTCCATGGTTCAGAACAGTAAATTTCATGGTTTACCTTCTGAGGACCCACTTGATCATCTTGATGAATTTGAAAGACTAACCAGTCTGACAAAAATAAACGGGGTTAGTGAGGATGCTCTGAAATTGCGATTGTTTCCTTTCTCTCTTGGAGACAAAGCACATCTATGGGAAAAACACTTGCCACAAGGATCTATCACATCATGGGACGCCTGCAAAGAAGCATTTCTAGGCAAATTCTTTTCAAATTCCAGAACTGTGAAACTTCGCAATTCCATCTCTGGTTTTAAGCAAAACCATTCAGAAACATTCTCTGAGGCTTGGGAACGATTCAAGATGTACCAATCGCAATGTCCTCATCACGGTTTCACTACTGAGTCCCTTCTTAGTACTCTCTACAGAGGCGTGATCCCAAAGATACGCATGTTGCTAGATACAGCCAGCAATGGGAATTTTCTGAATAAAGATGTCGATGATGGATGGGAATTAGTGGAGAATTTAGCTCAAGCAGACGGCCAATACAGTGAAGACTATGATCGAACTCCTAGAGGCGTAACGGATTCAGATATGGTTAGTAGAAAGGAGCTCAAAGCCATACAAGACAAACTAGACAAGCTACTTTCAGCTCATCATAAGCAAGTACACCATGTCAGTGAAACAGAACGGATCGAAGAAGAGGATGACGAGGTTGAAGAGGTCAATTTCGTACAGAACCAAAGCAACAATCTCAGACAATTCAACAGCTATAAACCTAACCCCAACCTATCCTACAGAAACACAAATGTAGCAAATCCAAACGACCAGGTGTACCCACCAAAACCACATCCGCAACCACAATCAAAACCATTCATACCCAAACAACAGTACCAGCAAACACACCACCAACCACCTACTGGATACAACACCCAACCACCACCACAAACACCTGAAGTGATGGACATCTTGCAGCAGATACTAAAGGGACAGACAGCCAGCGCTTCCGAATTAACACGGAAATTTGCTGAAGTACATGCTAAGATCGATGCTTCACATAATGAACTCAACTGCAAATTTGAGACTCTCAATGCTCGTCTCAAATATGTAGAGAATCAACAAGGATCTTCATCAACCAACAAACAAACCGGACAGCTACCTGGAAAAGCTGTTCAAAATCCTAAAGAGTATCACGCCAACGCCATTACACTCCGTAGTGGCCGTGAATTGCTAATTCGTGCTGAACCAACAGAGAACACTGAGGACAGTGTCCTTCCAGAAGGGGAGGATGATTTGGTCGAAGAACAGACAGAAATCAGCACGAAAAAGCCAAAATCCGTGACACTCGAGCAGCACACTCGAGCACCACCTGCTCGAGTGTACGAAGATCAGCCTAGAAACACAACCGATATACAAAAAGACCCAAAGACGTTTGCTCCACCTCCTTTCAAACCACAACTTCCTTTTCCACAGAGATTCAAAAAGGATGTTGCAGACAAGTACAAAGCTCTCTTTGAAAAACAGATGAGGGACGTTGAAGTGAAAATACCAATTCTAGACGCCTTTATGCTAATGCCCCCCTTACTAGAAGTTTTTGAAAGAAGCAGTCAAGGACAGAACACAAGAAGTTGAAGGGATGGTTGTGCTAACTCACGAGGTCAGTGCTATTATACAAAGAAAGGTTGTGCCTAAGAAGCTCGATGATCCAGGAACATTCACAATTCCATGTTCGCTTGGACCTCTCACATTCAGGAGTTGCTTGTGTGATTTAGGGGCATCGATCAGCCTAATGCCTCTAACAGTCGCCAAACGATTAGGGTTCGATAGATACAAGTCTTGTAAGATATCTTTGGTACTAGCTGACAGATCGGTTAGGATTCCACATGTAATTCTAGAAGATTTACAAGTTCGGGTTGGAGGAGTAGAAATCCCCACGGATTTCGTTGTTCTAGATATGGGAGAAGAACCAAAGGACCCTTTGCTGTTTGGAAGGCCCTTCTTAGCCACTGCAGGAGCTGTGATCAATGTGCCAAAAGGAGAAATCGAACTCAACCTTGGGAAAGATTTCAAGATGACTTTCAGCATTAGTGACATAATGAAAAAACCGACCATTGAGGGTCAACTGTTCGTGGTACAAGAAATAGATTATCTTTCAAAGGACCTGTTTGGAGAATTGATGGAGAAAGACCACCTTGGTACTGCTTTGATAAAAGACGGTTGTGATGGATACATATACGAAGAAACTGAGGTCTACAAAAGCCTGTTGGACTCTTGCAAATCACTGAAAGGTGAAAAACAGTTCGAAACTCTACACTCGACCTCAACACTCGAGCACACCAAGCTCGAGCATTCCGATTTAGCCTCTGGAAATCAACACTCGACCATAACACTCGACCACACTAAGGTCGAGTGTCCGCTCGATGATGACTGGTCGGAGCTCAAATCGCCGAAAGTGGAACTCAAACCACTCCCCTCCGGGCTCAGGTACGCATTTCTTGGATCTAACTCTACTTATCCAGTAATAGTAAATAATGCATTGAGTGATGATGAGTTAAACATGTTGCTTTCTGAATTAAGACGGTTTAGAAAAGCCTTAGGATACTCACTGTCTGACATTAGAGGGATCTCTTCCGATTTATGCACACACAGAATTCACCTTGAAAATGAATCTTATTCTAGCAGGGAACCTCAAAGGAGATTGAATCCGAATTTAAAGGAGGTCGTTAAGAAAGAAATTTTAAAACTGTTAGATGCTGATATAATCTATCCTATTTCTGATAGTAAATGGGTGTCTCCTGTGCATTGTGTGCCTAAAAAGGGAGGGGTCACTGTCATTAGAAACGAAAATGATGACTTGATTTCAACTAGAACCATTACAGGACATAGAATGTGCATTGATTTTAGGAAATTAAATTCTGCATCTAGAAAAGATCATTATCCTTTGCCATTCATAGACCAAATGCTTGAAAGGTTGGCTAATCATTCATATTATTGTTTCCTTGATGGATATAGTGGATTTTTCCAAATCCCTATACATCCAAATGATCAGGAAAAAACAACCTTTACTTGCCCTTATGGTACATTTGCATATAGGAGAATGCCATTTGGTCTTTGTAATGCACCTGCTACTTTTCAACGTTGCATGACTTCTATATTTTCGGATCTGATTGAGGAGATGGTCGAAGTGTTCATGGACGATTTCTCTGTCTATGGTTCTTCCTTCTCCTCTTGTTTGTCAAACTTGTGCAGGGTTCTATCTAGGTGCGTTGAGACGGATTTAATGCTTAATTGGGAGAAATGCCACTTTATGGTGAAAGAAGGGATCGTTTTAGGCCATAAGATTTCTGAAAGGGGCATTGAAGTCGACAAAGCCAAGATAGAGGTTATGGTTCAGTTACAACCACCGAAAACTGTCAAGGACATTAGGAGTTTCTTGGGACATGCAGGATTCTATAGGCGGTTCATCAAAGACTTTTCGAAAACTGCTAGACCTTTGACTCGTCTCCTTTGTAAAGAGGCGGATTTCGTCTTTGACGAGGAATGCCTCAAGGCTTTTCTCGAACTCAAAGACGCCTTGATAACAGCACCAATAGTTCAAGCACCCGATTGGAATCTCCCTTTTGAGATAATGTGTGATGCTAGTGACTATGCTGTTGGAGCAGTTCTGGGACAGAAGATAGACAAGAAACTGAATGTGATCTACTATGCTAGCAGAACACTAGACGAAGCCCAGGTGAAATACGCCACCACGGAGAAGGAATTGCTTGCAGTTGTGTTCGCCTTTGAGAAATTCCGGTCCTATCTGGTTGGATCAAAAGTTATTGTGCATACTGATCATGCAGCTCTAAGATACTTGATGAAAAAGAAGGATGCTAAGCCTAGACTGCTTAGATGGATTTTGTTGCTACAAGAATTCGACATGGAAATAGTCGATAAACCAGGGGTTGAAAACGGTGTTGCTGATCACTTATCAAGAATACAGGTTGAAGAAACCCTTCCAATGAATGATTCTATGCCTGAAGAGCAGCTGTTGAGTTTTTCCACCGAACACTCGACCGTGACACTCGAGCACCACCTGCTCGAGTGTCAAACCCACCGACAAAGAAGGCGTTTTTCGATCAGATCGAAGTTTATGGGAACATGTTTACCATGGTATGCCGATTTGGTAAACTATTTGGTCGGAGGAGAGCTGCCTAAAACCTTGAATTATCATCAAAGGAAGAAATTTTTTAGGGATGTAAGGCAGTATTTTTGGGATGAGCCTTATCTCTACAAGCAAGGATCTGATGGACTATTCAGAAGATGTGTATCAGAAGAGGAAGTCAATGGAATTTTGGAACATTGTCATGGATCTACTTATGGAGGACACTTTGCTGCATTCAAAACAGCACAGAAAATCCTTCAATCCGGGTTATGGTGGCCATCGATTTTTAAAGACTGCCAAGAGTTCATATCCAGATGTGATTGCTGCCAAAGAATAGGCAGTATAAGCAAGAGGAATGAGATGCCGCAGAATCCGATCTTGGAGATAGAGGTGTTTGACTGTTGGGGAATTGATTTCATGGGACCATTTAAGCCTCCTTCCTTAGGAAACAGTTACATTTTGGTTGCTGTGGATTATGTCTCTAAATGGGTAGAAGCTATTGCAGCTCCTACAAACGATGCGAAGGTGGTACTTAAACTCTTCAAACACATTATATTTCCCAGATTCGGTGTGCCAAGAGTTGTGATTAGCGATGGAGGATCCCATTTTGTCAACAAGGTTTTCGAAAATTTACTTAGAAAACACGGGGTTAAACACAAAGTGGCAACTCCTTATCATCCTCAAACCAGCGGACAAGTTGAAGTCTCTAATAGACAAATCAAATCGATTTTGATGAAGATAGTTGGGCTGTCCAAACGTGATTGGGCCGCCAAATTGGATGATACTCTTTGGGCCTATAGGACTGCTTTCAAAACACCTATTGGCCGCACACCTTTTCAATTACTCTATGGAAAATCATGCCATTTACCAGTTGAGATAGAGTACAAATCGATTTGGGCAACCAAACTCTTGAATTTCGATATCAAGACAGCACAAGAGAAGAGGCAAATGGACTTACATGAACTCGAAGAAATCAGACTCGAAGCATATGACAGCTCAAAAGCATACAAGGATCGAACAAAAGCAGCTCATGATAAAAAGATCCAGCGGAAAACAATCAAAGTTGGCGATCAAGTGCTACTCTTTAACTCAAGACTCAAGCTATTTCCAGGAAAGCTACGATCGAAGTGGTCTGGTCCGTTCAAAGTATTACAAGTTTTACCTTATGGAGCAGTCACTTTAGCCAATAGCAATGGAGAAGGATTCACTGTAAACGGTCATAGAGTAAAGCCTTACTTGGCAAAAAGCACGATTCCCGAGGGAACTTCGGTTCTGCTCGATGAACCACCTCCTCTCCAATAAAAAGGAGGAAAGTCGAGCTTGAGACTATAAACAAGCGCAGTTGGGAGGCAATCCCAAAGGTATCCTCTGTATATACATTCAATTTCTTTCTTTTCGCATATTTACTTACAAATTTGCTATTTTATCATTTTTTCATACATCTATTTCGACTTACATGCACTTGGTGTTAAACTAAAAGAGTTAAATAGCCGGAGTAAAAGACAAGCTTCAGTTGGAGTGCTAAACAAGGAACCGAGTAAAAGGAAGGGTCTAACTACAAAGAAGAACTTGGTTAGCATTGTTGGAAAGGAACTAAGTCACATGTGTGGTAACTTGGCTCAGAAAAGTCACATGTGACTCCTTGAAGACCGTTGGAACATATTGGGAAAAGTCTTCCCTTCCCTTTTGTTATGGCAGATTTGGTTTGTACCCATTTCGGGTAAGTTTTGTCTTTAGTGTTTGGACTGTATAAAAGAGTGTAATGTGTATGTATAGGTAGGGTTTTCGTGTGCTCTTACTATATATATGTTGTAAATCACATTTGTAAAGCTTAAGAAATGAGAAGACTCTTCTTCCAACTCTCTCTTTCTCAGTCATACTCTCCTCAATTCTCAATCAGATTCTCTTCTTCTCTAATCACATACTATTGAGAATTTTCACATGGTATCAGAGCATAAGATCTCTTATGACTCATTTAATCCGCTGAAACTCTCTAATTCTCTTATCTAATCTGCTGAAACTTTCTCTCTCTTCTTGAAACTCCATTGTTTGAAAGCTCCATCTTTCTGTCCAAATCTCTCTGTTTCTTTCCTCTGTGTCAAACCTGATGGATAACTTAAAGCTTGTTGGTATTCATGTCACTCTCAAGGGAGTGAACTACTTGTTATGGTCTAGAACCATAAAATCTGTGTTGTGTGGTCGTGGACTTTGGGCTCATGTTGAAGGAGGAGCTCCAAAGAGGATGGCTAGGTCTGTTGAAAAAGAAAAGAAAGGTGAAGCTAGTGGAGTTGTGGCTGTAGAGGATGAGGACGCTAAGTGGTACCAAGATGACCAAGTAGCTCTTGTTATCATGCAAAGCTCTCTTGACCCAGCAATCCATGAAGCTTATTCCTACTGTGAGAGTGCTAAGCAATTATGGGACACTCTCAAGAAGGTTTATGGCAACCTATCAAACCTCAGCCGTGTGTATGAGGTGAAGAAAGCTATCAATGATCTCAGCCAAGAAGATATGGAGTTCACTCAATGGTTTGGGAAGTATAGATCTCTTTGGGCTGAGCTTGACATGCTAAGACCCCCAACGGTGGACCCAACGGTGTTAGGTGAAAGACTTGAGCAAGACAAGGTCTTTGGTCTTATGTGTTAAACTAAAAGAGTTAAATAGCTGGAGTATAAGACAAGCTTCAGTTGGAGTGCTAAACAAGGAACCGAGTAAAAGGAAGGGTCTAACTACAAAGAAGAACTTGGTTAGCATTGTTGGAAAGGAACTAAGTCACATGTGTGGTAACTTGGCTCAGAAAAGTCACATGTGACTCCTTGAAGACCGTTGCCACATATTGGGAAAAGTCTTCCCTTCCCTTTTGTTATGGCAGATTTGGTTTGTACCCATTTCGGGTAAGTTTTGTCTTTAGTGTTTGGACTGTATAAAAGAGTGTAATGTGTATGTATAGGCAGGGTTTTCGTGTGCTCTTACTATATATATGTTGTAAACCACATTTGTAAAGCTTAAGAAATGAGAAGACTCTTCTTCCAACTCTCTCTTTCTCAGCCATACTCTCCTCAATTCTCAATCAGATTCTCTTCTTCTCTAATCACATACTATTGAGAATTTTCACATGGTATCAGAGCATAAGATCTCTTATGACTCATTTAATCCGCTGAAACTCTCTAATTCTCTTATCTAATCTGCTGAAACTTTCTCTCTCTTCTTGAAACTCCATTGTTTGAAAGCTCCATCTTTCTGTCCAAATCTCTCTGTTTCTTTCCTCTGTGTCAAACCTGATGGATAACTTAAAGCTTGTTGGTATTCATGTCACTCTCAAGGGAGTGAACTACTTGTTATGGTCTAGAACCATAAAATCTGTGTTGTGTGGTCGTGGACTTTGGGCTCATGTTGAAGGAGGAGCTCCAAAGAGGATGGCTAGGTCTGTTGAAAAAGAAAAGAAAGGTGAAGCTAGTGGAGTTGTGGCTGTAGAGGATGAGGACGCTAAGTGGTACCAAGATGACCAAGTAGCTCTTGTTATCATGCAAAGCTCTCTTGACCCAGCAATCCATGAAGCTTATTCCTACTGTGAGAGTGCTAAGCAATTATGGGACACTCTCAAGAAGGTTTATGGCAACCTATCAAACCTCAGCCGTGTGTATGAGGTGAAGAAAGCTATCAATGATCTCAGCCAAGAAGATATGGAGTTCACTCAATGGTTTGGGAAGTATAGATCTCTTTGGGCTGAGCTTGACATGCTAAGACCCCCAACGGTGGACCCAACGGTGTTAGGTGAAAGACTTGAGCAAGACAAGGTCTTTGGTCTTATGATGAACCTAAACCCAGCCTATGGTGACCTAGTTAGGCATCTTTTGAGGCAAGACAAGCTGCCAAGCTTGGAGGAAGTGTGTGGATCCATTCAGAACAAGGTTCAAGAAGTCTTCTTGGTGGTAAGGGGGAGCTTACTATGGCTAACAAAGCTTCATACCGACCAGAGGAGAAGAAGGTGTGGATATGTGACCATTGCAAGAAGAAAGGTCACTCTAAGGACCGCTGTTGGATACTTCATCCCCACCTCAAGCAAAACAGATGGGAAAAGGCAAAAGCGAATCTTGCAACTGAAGGAATGGAGGCTCAAACCATCACAGCAGCCAGCACATCATCTCAAATGGTTGAAGGAAAGGCTATGACTGTAAACCACAATGAATATGTGAAGAAATCAGACCTTGAAGAGCTCATCAAATCCATCAATGCACTCAAAGATTCTGGTATCTCTTATCATGCTTCAAAATTTTCGGATCAAATTGTGGTAGATTCTGGTGCATCTCATAATATGATTAAGAACCCTAGGTTGATTAGCAATTTAAAACCAGCCTTAGGGAATGTGATTATTGCTGATGGTAAAAGAGTTCCTATTAGAGGCATTGGTGATTTAAAATTGTTTGATAAGAGCTCTAAAGCCCTTTACATGCCATCATTTACCTCAAATTTGTTGAGTGTAAGCAAGACTGTTAGTGATCTTAATTGTAGAGCTATATTTGAGCCTAACAAAGTTTGTTTTCAGGATATTAAGAGTGGCAAAGTCCTTGGAGAAGGTGTCACCAAAAATGGATTATATCTCCTTGAAGATGTGGAGAAAGATCCGAATTTATCTTTACCTTTATCTTGCTTATCTAGTTCTTGTAGTAATGATGAGAATGTTTTATGGCATGCTAGACTTGGTCATCCTCATTCACGTGCTTTAGGATTGTTATTGCCTAGTATTTCCTTTAAAAATGATGATTGTGAGGCTTGTATACTTGGTAAACATTGTAGATCGGTGTTTCCCAAGTCCTCAACCGTTTATGAACATTGTTTTGAATTAATTCACTCAGATGTGTGGTCTTCTCCTTGTGAGTCTAGAGAAAACCATAAGTATTTTGTCACCTTTATAGATGAGAAATCCAAGTACACTTGGTTAACTTTGTTACCTTCAAAAGATAGGGTGCTAGAGGCTTTTACCAATTTCCAAACCTATGTGACTAACCATTATAATGCAAAGATTAAAATCATAAGAACAGATAATGGAGGTGAATACACAAGCAACTCATTCAAACAACTTGTAGCCAAACTCGGAATAATGCATCAAACAAGCTGCCCGTACACCCCTCAACAAAATGGTGTGGCTGAAAGGAAGAATAGACACCTTATGGAGGTTGCTAGAGCCATGATGTTCCACACTAATGTCCCAAAACGTTTTTGGAGTGATGCGGTGATGACAGCTTGTTACGTGATTAATCGACTTCCTACCAAAGTGTTAAAGGATGTCTCTCCATTTGAGGTACTAACTCAAACAAAACCATCAATTAATCATTTACGTGTGTTTGGTTGTGTTGGCTTTGTTTTGGTACCAGGAGATCAAAGAAACAAGTTAGAGGCTAAAAGTACTAAAGGAGTGTTTGTTGGATACTCGACAACTCAAAAAGGATATAAGTGTTACATCCCAGAGACGAGGAGGGTGCTTGTATCTCGGGATGTGAAGTTTATAGAGACAAAGGGGTACTATGACGTAAAGAATTGGTCAGAGTTACAAGGACTATCTGAAAATGCTCAATCAGGTCCCTCAAGTCGTGCCACTTCCTTGCGAAACATTTTGGAGAAGATTGGAGTGGTGGCTGCCAATCCTCCTCAATCCACATCCCATGATGCCACGCCTCGACAACATCACTCATCTGTTGACGGTCGAATCCACCATAGGACTGATGATGGTCCAAGTACACTTGCCAACAATAACCCGAGTGTTGATAACCATGTGACTATAAACCAATATGAGGAGGACTCAAACAGTGTTCCGATAAATGAGGAGGAGTCAGCACCCTTGGGAGAAAACCATGCAGAGGCAGAATCAAGTGCTAATGAACCACCAAACCAACTTCTAAGGCGTAGCACAAGAGTGAGGAAGAATCCATCCAATTGGGTTAACACACGTGTGTACTATAACAACAAGGCAGTAGCTCATCCAACACAAGTTATGTGCACCTTAGCCCACGTTCCAATAGCTCATCAAGCTTTTACCAGCAAGATTGATCAACACTTCATCCCTAATACCTATGAAGAAGCCAAGGAGCACAAGGTTTGGAGAGATGCTGTGGATAATGAGCATGGAGCAATGGAGAGGAATCACACTTGGGACGAATCTGAACTTCCAAAAGGGAAGAAGGCTGTAACGTCAAGATGGCTTTTCACCATCAAATACAAAAGTAATGGAGAAATTGAACGCCACAAATCAAGACTTGTAGCGAGGGGGTTTACTCAAACCTATGGAGAAGACTACCACGACACATTTGCTCCGGTTGCCAAACTCCATACGGTACGTGTAGTGTTGTCTTTAGCTACTAATCTTGATTGGGAATTGTGGCAGATGGATGTCAAGAATGCATTCCTACAAGGAGAACTGGAGGATGAGGTATACATGCATCCTCCACCGGGATTGGAGCACATTGTGGCACCAGGAAATGTCTTAAGGCTTCGGAAAGCTATCTATGGTCTTAAACAATCTCCTAGAGCTTGGTATCATAAGTTGAGTCAAACCTTACGTGACCATGGATTTAGGAAGTCTGAGGCAGACCACACCCTCTTCACACTACAAGGTAAGGATGGAATTGTTGTTGTCCTTGTGTATGTGGATGATATCATCATCACCGGGAGTGACAAAACGGGTATCAAAGGTATCAAAACACACCTTCATTCTGTTTTTGACATTAAGGATTTGGGCGAAATGAAGTACTTTCTTGGCATTGAAGTGTGCCGATCGAAGGAAGGCCTCTTCTTGTCTCAAAGGAAGTACACATTTGATCTTTTGAATGAGTGTGATGTAGGTACAAGGATTGCAAAGACACCACTTGAGGATGCCTACAAAGCAACGTGCAAGGGGGAGAAAGATGATGAACCATTTGAAGATGTACATCTATACAGGAAAATGGTTGGTAAGTTGATTTATCTTACTATAACTAGACCGGATTTGTGTTTTGCAGTGAACCGAGTAAGTCAACATATGCAAGCACCAAAGAAGTGCCATTGGGAAATGGTGGATCGCATCTTGAGATATCTCAAAGGAACTTCAGAGCAAGGCATATGGATGGGAAGAAATGACAACACAACTCTTGTTGGATACTGTGATGCGGATTGGGCTGGAGATAGGCAAGACCGCAAGTCTACCACCGGATATTGCACGTTCCTTGGAGGCAATTTAGTCACTTGGAAGAGCAAGAAGCAGAAGGTGGTGTCATGCTCAAGTGCCAAGGCTGAATATAGAGCTATGAGGAAGCTCACAGATGAACTTATATGGCTAAAGGCGTTGCTCAAAGATTTGGGGATTGAGACTCAAGAACCAATCACAATGCATTGTGATAATCAAGCTGCCATTCACATTGCCTCTAACTCAGTCTTCCATGAAAGAACAAAGCATATAGAGGTTGATTGCCACAAGGTTCGAGAAAAGGTGGAGCAAGGAGTGATCTTGCCATGTTACACAAGGAGCTCAGATCAATTGGCTGACATTTTCACTAAGGCTGCAAGCTCAAAGGTGTGTGAGTTTGTATATGAGAAGCTTGGACTAATTAATTTGTCCAAGGCGTAACAATGAACCATACTCTTTTTCCCTTAGTTGGTTTTGTCCCAAAAAGGGTTTTCCACTAAGGTTTTTAACGAGGTGGGGAGTTACAACTTTCAAGCTTGTTCCTAATGATCCACATTATGGATTCAAGCTTGAGGGGGAGTGTTAAACTAAAAGAGTTAAATAGCTGGAGTATAAGACAAGCTTCAGTTGGAGTGCTAAACAAGGAACCGAGTAAAAGGAAGGGTCTAACTACAAAGAAGAACTTGGTTAGCATTGTTGGAAAGGAACTAAGTCACATGTGTGGTAACTTGGCTCAGAAAAGTCACATGTGACTCCTTGAAGACCGTTGCCACATATTGGGAAAAGTCTTCCCTTCCCTTTTGTTATGGCAGATTTGGTTTGTACCCATTTCGGGTAAGTTTTGTCTTTAGTGTTTGGACTGTATAAAAGAGTGTAATGTGTATGTATAGGCAGGGTTTTCGTGTGCTCTTACTATATATATGTTGTAAACCACATTTGTAAAGCTTAAGAAATGAGAAGACTCTTCTTCCAACTCTCTCTTTCTCAGCCATACTCTCCTCAATTCTCAATCAGATTCTCTTCTTCTCTAATCACATACTATTGAGAATTTTCACATTATGATGAACCTAAACCCAGCCTATGGTGACCTAGTTAGGCATCTTTTGAGGCAAGACAAGCTGCCAAGCTTGGAGGAAGTGTTATTGGCCAAGCATCCTCACTAGGCCACACCAACAAAATCCCAGAGGCCTAGTGACATTTATCCTTAGGAAGATCGGAAGACGCGCATCACTTCGGTTGGGCGCGACTTCGGGAAAAAGAGAAGCCGTGAGACGCAAGGCGTGAAGACGTAGGGCGCAAGGCAATGAGACTTGGGAAGCAAGGTGTGAGGCGACCGTTAGATAGAGAGGGTGTATGGGTCTTCCCCAACGGTCAAAGTGGTCCCGGGAATATGACCGTTGGGCGCGTGCAGCTTCAGAGTGGTCCCGGCTGGACGCGTGAAGAGCAGGTGGTCCCCTCCAGCCGCCAACGACCTCAGGTGGTCCCCTCCAGCTTCCAGCGACTTCTTCTCTCTTCTCTTCTTCTCCTTTGCGATTTTTCTGTTTATTTAAGAGGAACAATTGTATCTTTTAGGATCTATGGAGTTTTAATGGAAGCTCTCTTCATATTCTCTCAAAACACTCTCCAATCTCTTATTCTCTAAAGTTTTCGCATTGTGTACTCAAACTCACATGGTATCAGAGCAGTGATATCCTCTCACTATGCTTCCATTAATCTCTTTTCATCACTCTCTGTTTTTCTTCTCTATTGTTTAGTCCTTGAAATTCAAAACTCGCCGTGGAAAGCTTGGGTTCTACCTCCGGGGCGCATCCTCCTTGCGGCTCTTCTCAAAGTTTTGAAGAAAAAGGCTATCTTTGAGTCCTATATACAGAAAAGCTGGGATCTTTGGTGAGCTTTGGCATCAAAAGAGTAAGCTTTTCTCATTCAAACTCAAGGAAATCTCGAAATCTCTCTTGTGAAGCCTTACCGGAAGCGTGAAAGGGAAAAGGTCAAGTCTTTTCTCTCTTCTTGAAGTGGTGCTCTCTGGTGTTCTTAAGAGAAGACTTTTAGTCTCTCCTGTTCGTGATTTCAAGAAAGCTTCAACTTTTTAAGCCTCTCTTTGGGTCATTTCTCAGCCGGCACAAAAAAGGTGTAATCTTTCCTTCTCAAAATGGATCCAAGTAAACTACAAGTGGTTCCTATTATGCTTAAAGGGCCGAATTACTTGCTGTGGGCTAGAGCTGCAAAGACTACCATCTGCACAAAGAAAGGCTATTGGAGTCATATAGTCAAAGATAGACCCTTAAAGAAGTCCACATCAAGTGAAGAAGATGAGGAAGTGCTTGATGAGGATGATGATTGGTTCCTCATGGATCAATCGGTCAAATCTATCATCTTGGGATCACTAGACAAACCCATATTAGAAGCCTACTACTACTGTGAGACAGCTAAAGACTTATGGGAATCCTTGAAGAAAGTATATGGTAATATTTCAAGTCTTACTCGGGTTTTTGAGGTTAAGAAGGAATTGAGTAGTCTTTATCAAGATGACATGGAATTTACGGAATACTTTGGTAGATTTAGATCTTTGTGGGCTGAGATGGATATGCTTAGACCAATGACATTGGAGCCTAAGGTAATTATGAGTAGAAGTGAAGAGGATAAAGTTCTCGGTTTGATGATGAATCTCAATCCATGTTACACGGATCTTGTTAAACATATCTTGAGGACTGCGGCTACTACTCATTCACTTCCTAGTCTTGAAGAAGTTTGTGCTCAAATCCAGAAGGAACAAGGGTCTATTGGTCTATTGGAAAGAAAGGGAAGTTCGGGTCTAATAATTGCCAACAAAGCTCAAGTTAAGACCGAAGATAAGAAGAGGCTAATATGTGAGCATTGTAAGAAGAAAGGTCATGCCAAAGATAAGTGCTGGATTCTTCACCCACACCTTAAGCCAGCCAAGTTCAAAGAAGCAAGGGCTAACCTCACTCAAGAGAAGTCGGATGAACCAAATCAATTGTCTCTAGCTCCTTTCTCTTCGGGTTCATCCTCTTTGGCTGGACAGCAAGAACAAGGAATTGCTGCCTCATCTTCTTTCCAAGGAGAGGTGATTAAGAAGGCAGACTTGGAAGCTCTTATTCAATCCCTTAAGTCCCTAAGGGATTCTGGTATTTGTCTCTTCTCACATTCCTTATTTAAGCCGATTATCATTGACTCGGGAGCCTCTCACCACATGATTAGTGATAGGGGGCTAATTAGTGATATTGAACCAGCTTTAGGGAGTGTGGTAATTGCTAATGGAGCTAAGGTATCGGTTAGGGGTGTAGGGAATTTAGGCTTACTTAACAAGAAAATGAAAGCTTTCTTTATGCCCGGTTTCTCCTCAAACTTGTTATCGGTTAGGAAAGTGGTAAATGATCTAAATTGTTATGTTATCTTTGGTCCTAATAGTGTTAAGTTTCAGGATATTAAGACTGGGAGCATGATCGGAGAAGGCAGAATCCAAGATGGATTGTACATCCTTGAAGATTCTAAGATGTTTTCTAAGTTTTATAACACTAATGTTGGTTTTTCGAATTCGGCTATTGGCTTGAAACCCTCTGTTTGGCATGCAAGGGCTGGCCACCCTCATTTTCGTGCTTTGAACCTTATGTTACCTCAATTATCCTTTGACAATTTTAGTGATTGTGAAGCTTGCATATTAGGAAAACATTGCAAAACGGTTTATCCCTTATCATCAACCATTTATGATAATTGCTTTGATCTAGTTCATTCCGATGTATGGACTTCACCGTGCATATCTAGGGATAGACATAGATACTTTGTGACATTTATTGATGAGAAGTCAAAATACACATGGATAACCTTGATGCCATCGAAGGATAAAGTGTTTGATGCATTTAAAAATTTCGAAGCTTATATCACTAATCACTTTAATGCTAAATTGAAGGTATTACGAACGGATAATGGTGGTGAATATATGAGTCGTGTGTTCCAAGAACACCTTGCCAAACAAGGAATCCTTCACCAAACAAGTTGCCCTTATAATCCGCAACAAAATGGTGTAGCCGAACGTAAAAATCGACATCTAATGGAAATAACCCGAGCAATTATGTTTCATATGCACGTTCCAAAACATTTTTGGGGAGATGCTGTCATGACAGCATGCTATTTGATTAATCGAACCCCTACCAAGATTCTTCGGGATGTGTCTCCATTTAAGGTACTTAACAAAACTGAACCACATTTAGATCACTTACGTGTATTTGGGTGTCTTTGTTTTGTCTTAGTTCCCGGAGATCTTCGCAACAAGCTTGAAGCCAAAAGTAAACGGTGTATGTTTATTGGCTATTCTCCGACACAAAAAGGCTATAAGTGTTATGACCCGGAGTCAAGAAGAGTGTATGTGTCTCGTGATGTCAAATTCTTGGAAGATAGAGGATTGTATGATGCTACTACGTGGGATGACCTTCAGGACTTGTCCGAGCCAAATCTGGACCGAGCCGCCAGCTTGCGGCTTCTCCTCCAACATTTAGGTCTCTCTCGGGAAACGGATGCTGCACCCGCTGGGACGCGTCCTTCGAGCTCACAGTCTCCGCATCGATCCGTGCCTTCCGATACCGAGACACATACCCATGCTGTTCCCGACTCGACTCATAGTCCTTCTGCTAATGCTCCGGACGCATCCTACCCAACGTCTCCTCCAGTTCCGACTGTCAATCCGGCCGAGGACTCTAACTCGACCGCGTATACCGATCGGCCTGTGACTTCCGAGACGTCGGGCTTGCATGATGATGGGTCTGTTCTGGTTCGTGATTCTCAGCCCATTCAACCACTTCGTCGTAGTACAAGGGTGCGTAAGGATCCTTCACGATGGGTAGAAACACGGACATACTACAATGCCTTTGCAATAGCTCATCCAACTCAAGCGGTATTCTCTATGAACCTTGTACCATCTCAGTTTAAAGCTTTTCTTGGGAAGATTGAGCTGGATCAGGTACCCAAGACATTTGCTGAAGCTAGTCAAAACCCTGCCTGGATGGAGGCGGTGAATGCTGAAGCCGCCGCAATGGATGTCAATAACACATGGGCTGAGGCTGAACTTCCTCCGGGAAAGAAAGCCGTCTCTTGCAAATGGGTCTTTACCATTAAGTATAAGGCTAATGGAGAGATTGAACGCTACAAGGCACGTCTTGTTGCACGCGGCTTTACTCAAACCTACGGGAAGGATTATACAGACACCTTTGCTCCGGTTGCCAAGCTTCATACGGTAAGGGTTGTGCTTTCCTTAGCTACTAATCTATCTTGGGATTTATGGCAGATGGATGTCAAGAACGCTTTCCTTCAAGGAGAGCTTGAGGAGGAAGTGTATATGACTCCACCGCCGGGACTTGAGTCTAGGTTTGATCCAGGAAAGGTTCTCCGGCTTAGGAAAGCCATCTATGGGCTGAAGCAATCTCCAAGAGCTTGGTATCATAAACTGAGCCATACCCTTCGTGATCGTGGTTTTGTAAAGTCTGAAGCCGATCACACTTTGTTCACCTTCCGGCGGAATCAAGGAATTGTGGTTGTGCTCATTTATGTGGATGACCTTATCATCACCGGCGATGATAAGGAAGGTATCTCCCAAACTAAGTCTTATCTTCATTCTGTTTTTGACATCAAAGACTTGGGGGAGTTGACGTACTTTCTAGGGATTGAGATTTGTCGTTTCTCGGACGGCTTATTTCTCTCTCAACGAAAGTACACTTTAGATTTGTTGTGTGAGACAGGAATGGAGACTTCTAAGTCTGTCAAAACACCGATTGATGATGGTTACAAGGCTCATCGAGAGGGGGAGAATGCGGCTGAGCCATATGAGGATCCAATGCTGTACAGGCGACTTGTAGGTAAGCTTATTTACCTTACCATAACTCGTCCTGACCTCTGTTTTGCAGTAAACCAAGTCAGTCAGTACATGCAAACTCCCACAAAGCATCATTGGTCAATGCTTGAGCGCATCCTTCGGTACCTAAGAGGGAGTTCCAGCCAAGGCATTTGGATGGGTAAGCATAATAGTACTACAATATCTGGATATTGTGATGCTGATTGGGCAGGTGATAGGAACGATAGGAAGTCTACTACTGGTTTTTGCACATTCATTGGAGGGAACTTGGTGACTTGGAAGACCAAGAAGCAAAAGGTGGTGGCTTGCTCTACCGCAGAAGCAGAATACCGAGCAATGAGGAAACTAACGGATGAGTTGGTATGGCTCCGGAGTATTCTCAAAGATCTAGGGTATGACACCAATGAACCGACCATAATGCATTGCGACAATCAAGCAGCGATTCACATAGCCAACAACTCAGTCTTTCATGAGAGGACCAAGAGTATTGAAGTAGACTGCCACAAAGTTCGGGAACGCATAGCTCAGGGAGTGACCCTTCCGTGTTACACACCAAGTGGAGACCAATTGGCAGACATCTTCACCAAGGCAGCAAGCTCCAAGGTTTGCAACCATATTTATGGCAAACTTGGACTTGTAAGCCTTGACTGCCCTTGACCTCATGTCTCCTAACCTCAAAGTATACATGCTCTTTTTCCCTCATAAAGGTTTTGTCCCAATGGGTTTTCCTTTGTGAGGTTTTTACCGAGGTGTATGCTTTGGGGTTTCCAAGCTAAGTCTCTATTACATTGCGGCTTAGCTTGAGGGGGAGTATTGGCCAAGCATCCTCACTAGGCCACACCAACAAAATCCCAGAGGCCTAGTGACATTTATCCTTAGGAAGATCGGAAGACGCGCATCACTTCGGTTGGGCGCGACTTCGGGAAAAAGAGAAGCCGTGAGACGCAAGGCGTGAAGACGTAGGGCGCAAGGCAATGAGACTTGGGAAGCAAGGTGTGAGGCGACCGTTAGATGGAGAGGGTGTATGGGTCTTCCCCAACGGTCAAAGTGGTCCCGGGAATATGACCGTTGGGCGCGTGCAGCTTCAGAGTGGTCCCGGCTGGACGCGTGAAGAGCAGGTGGTCCCCTCCAGCCGCCAACGACCTCAGGTGGTCCCCTCCAGCTTCCAGCAACTTCTTCTCTCTTCTCTTCTTCTCCTTTGCGATTTTTCTGTTTATTTAAGAGGAACAATTGTATCTTTTAGGATCTATGGAGTTTTAATGGAAGCTCTCTTCATATTCTCTCAAAACACTCTCCAATCTCTTATTCTCTAAAGTTTTCGCATTGTGTACTCAAACTCACAAGTGTGTGGATCCATTCAAAGAGAACAAGGTTCAAGAAGTCTTCTTGGTGGTAAGGGGGAGCTTACTATGGCTAACAAAGCTTCATACCGACCAGAGGAGAAGAAGGTGTGGATATGTGACCATTGCAAGAAGAAAGGTCACTCTAAGGACCGCTGTTGGATACTTCATCCCCACCTCAAGCAAAACAGATGGGAAAAGGCAAAAGCGAATCTTGCAACTGAAGGAATGGAGGCTCAAACCATCACAGCAGCCAGCACATCATCTCAAATGGTTGAAGGAAAGGCTATGACTGTAAACCACAATGAATATGTGAAGAAATCAGACCTTGAAGAGCTCATCAAATCCATCAATGCACTCAAAGATTCTGGTATCTCTTATCATGCTTCAAAATTTTCGGATCAAATTGTGGTAGATTCTGGTGCATCTCATAATATGATTAAGAACCCTAGGTTGATTAGCAATTTGAAACCAGCCTTAGGGAATGTGATTATTGCTGATGGTAAAAGAGTTCCTATTAGAGGCATTGGTGATTTAAAATTGTTTGATAAGAGCTCTAAAGCCCTTTACATGCCATCATTTACCTCAAATTTGTTGAGTGTAAGCAAGACTGTTAGTGATCTTAATTGTAGAGCTATATTTGAGCCTAACAAAGTTTGTTTTCAGGATATTAAGAGTGGCAAAGTCCTTGGAGAAGGTGTCACCAAAAATGGATTATATCTCCTTGAAGATGTGGAGAAAGATCCGAATTTATCTTTACCTTTATCTTGCTTATCTAGTTCTTGTAGTAATGATGAGAATGTTTTATGGCATGCTAGACTTGGTCATCCTCATTCACGTGCTTTAGGATTGTTATTGCCTAGTATTTCCTTTAAAAATGATGATTGTGAGGCTTGTATACTTGGTAAATGATAAACAAGTTTTTACGGTGTTTTCTCAAATAGCAAACTGTTTATGTAATCAATTGCAGTACAGTATGGTGTCAATCCACTGGGAGAGTAACTAGCAATCAAGATATAATCTACTTATTCTAATCTAAGCCAAATTCGGTTTTAGTGAGTGGTGATCTATCCTAGGTGACAACGAAATCTTAAAAATGCTAAAAATGAAACAGAGTATTAGAATGTAAGACAGAGCATTAAAAGTAAAGCAATAATGAAACTAATAAAGTGCAACACGAAATCTCAACTAGAAGCAGAGTATTAAAATCACGAAAATTCAATAAGGAAAAACGGGTTCTCGAGGATTAGGATCAATGATTAGGGTATTCCTAGGGGTTCTAGACTTATCTATCAACCTATTTAGATGACCTCTAAGCAAGGAATCACAAAGTAATCACATTCGCTCTCGCGCAATGGGACCTCTCCTAAAAGACAACCTGACTTGACTCTCGCCCAACGATTGGAAATTCAAGAGGCCTTAAGTATGGACCTTACAAAGCCTAATAACACCCTAGACAATCAATCTCTTGAGCTAGGAAGATGCTATCTTAATTTAAGCATGTTCAAGTGATTCCCCAAACGCCTCTCGGGGGGGATTCACCAAGAGATCGAATTTCAATTGATCAGAAAGAAACAAGCATTAAGAACACTTAAACTAAAGAGATCTAAGACTTTATTTAAACATAGACAAATCTAGAAATCCCTAAGTTTTCCCCTAATCTCACCCTTTCCTCAAGAACCCTAGACTAACTTACTCAGAATTCATGAAATAAAACATAGACTTAAAATCGAAAATCAATTGCATAAACTTAAGACTTAAAACCGTAAATTGCTAAAAGAAAGAACTCGAAATTTTGCTGGAAAAGATTGTATATTGAAAGTAGAAATTCTAGTACAATTTATAGATCAAAAGATCTTAAAGAAAAAGGAAAAATACTTAAAGAGAAAAAGGGAAAAATTCCCTTGAAAGAAAAAATGGGAATTTCCTTTTAAAAGTTAAAAGGAAATTTCCCTAAGAAAGAAAAATAGAAAAGAACTAAAAGATAATTGGGCTTTGCACAAAGGGGCTTTTGATGGGCCTTTTTCGCAGAGAAGCCCAAAGATTCAATCTTCGTCTAAAGTCTCAGTTCTGGTCCGTAAAGGCACTCGACCAAGTGATGGTCGAGTGTCATGCTCGAGTGTCGGAGACTCGAGTGACAAATCTTCTAGTTTGCATCTTGAACTTCAACCTTAGACCAGTCGATTCCTCATTGGTCTTCTTGTACTCCGAAATACTTCGTGATAAGCTCCAAAAAGTACCTAAAAGTCCCTTTTATGCAATGTATGCAATGCCCGATACTAATAATGCAATTATGCTAAAAAGAACCTAAAACAATGATAATGATGCAAGTATGAATGCAAAACATGCTAAATAATGGTCCTAAAATGTGGTAAAATGCAGACACATCAACTCCCCCAAACTTAGTCTTTGCTTGCCCTCAAGCAAATGTGCATCGAACTAAGAAGGAAGAGAAGTTGCTAACAATGGGAACATCTTACTTAAACAAATGACCTGCCAAAATCGAAAAACTGTAACCCACAAGTGAAACCTCATTCTTTTGTAAGAACCACAATTTACTTTCATCAAGGCTTAGCATCAGGACCGATTATTCCCTAACACTTAGTTGGTCTCTTAAGAAATTCAGATTCGAAACCTATTTCTTTCAAGTGCAGTCCGCAAAAGGGGCTATTAATCAAAGACTTTGGGATACAACTTCCTCAAATTCAGCTAGTCACTAATGGTTTAAGCATTTTAGATCACTTCTCAACTTTTTACTCGTTTTTATTGGCTTTAGCTTATCAATGAAGCACGAAAAAGTACGGGTTTACGCACAGTCCCGGTTCACCTTAGGCATCGATGTATTAGCTTTATCAATGAGACGCGAAAAAGTACGGGTTTACGCACAGTCCCGGTTCATTTTAGGCGATATCGAAATGGTTTTATTGATGAAACACAAGAAGGTACGGGTTTACGCACAATCCCCGTTCATTTTAGACCATATATTTTGAGCCGAGTTTTGAGAAGGATGATTCTATATTCACCTCATGCTTTTCTTTTTTACTTAGCTAGCTGAACCTAAGGAAGGATCTTATGCAATGT